>OX328125.1:44635365-44900365 GCA_946811695.1 Gonocerus acuteangulatus
AAAATTTCGCTCTCTCTCTCTCTCTCTCTCTCTATATATATATATATATATATATATATATATATATATATATATATATATATATAAATCACGTGTCTGACTGTTTGTCCGATTGCCCGTTTGGGCCTTATGCAAATCCACACTGTTTGACCGATTTTGATCGATCTTGGCACAGAGGCAGGTGTTGATATGGGGAGCGTCGTAGGCTAGGTTAAAGTCATCTAGGACAAACAGTTCCGAGGTCACGGGTTCGAAACTGTGAACTCGAACATTTACAGATTTGTGTTATTAGATTTTAATATTACTTTGGTTTCTAATTAATTTGGGCTTTTCTAGATGCAGAAAGTAGGTGTAGCATGGCACACCGGGTATCAGCTAGTATATATATCCAAACAAACCATTAGAATAAATGTAATAGTGAGATCTATGGGCCTGTTTGGTGTGTCATGTTTCGTTACTAAATAGCGGTGTGTCAGCAATGAGAGCCAAATGCGAAGTATTGTAACCACTACACCCCCATGATGACTGCTTGGTAGTCTGGCACGCTAAGGTTTTTTTTTCTCTGTCCATTCGTTATCTTGTGTTGTGGTAAGGTGTTTTGACATCCACTTTGCAAGTGTTTTTTTTTTTACTCGTTGTGTCGTCTACTGTACTTGTGGGTTGTTTTTTCTCCCGTGCGATGTCCGCTTAGCCAATGCTGTATTACTTGCATGTTGTAATTTTGTAAGTCATAAATTTCTCGATTTTTTAATTACTGGTTTAGCAGTTACTAGATAATCACTGGCGGTCCTGTTCTAAAAAATTACAAAAGTTTCCTCTATTTAGCATAATCCAAAATTTCGGGACTAAAATTTAGTCAGGAATTTTAATTTTTCGCCATTACGGACCTAACTTCCTAAAAAAGGTAGGTGGGTACTAAAGATTCTCCCGGAAGCCTCTAGGCTTTTAAGCCTAAATTAATTGACTCCATAATCCAATTAATTCATTAATTTTTAAATAATAATTATACAATATTTACTATTTAACATTAGAATTCATGAGTTATTAAACAGAAAAGTTTGAAATAGTAACAAGCAAAATTAATTTTTCGACTGAGTTTAACAAGGTAGTAGTTGAAATTGACGTTCCAGGCTATTCAATACTATCATCTTTGAGGTATAAAATGTCCTTAGAATGACAAATATCATTATTTGAAACCTGCACTAGAGCGTATTAAAGTTGGTTTACTTTTCGTCATAAGATGTCTGCGCTGGTGGTTAACCCTTTAACGGACAAATTTCCCTGTTGGTTTTAAAATGTTTACATTGCCTGATTTCTTACAATGGGAGGCCTATTTAAGTAAATAAAACAGTTTGGACCGTAAAACAAAATTGTGCTTCCGGTTTTCGTGACATACCGCTACAGCGGTGTATGTTTGTCAAGGTATATGCAGGAATAGGCAACCCGCAACAAGTTAACGTGCCTTACGTCTTACCTACTGGACATTTTTATACCTTTTTCATTTACGTGTCAACATTTATTGGCATATCTCTTATTTTCCTTCATGCATTCCTGTTTTTAGAAGACAGAAGCGTTATTCTATGTTTTCTTTTGGGAAGATATTTCCAAAATAGGAGTTATAAAGTACAAAATTTATGAAACAAGATTGACTGATATGTTTCCTTACAAAGAGATTCACACATAAATCGTGATTTTTGAGTGTATAAGTGTAAGTGTTTAATGACTACCTTGTGTAAAAAATCCAGAAACGAAATGATTTATTTATCTGGGTCTTTTTGCGATGACCACATCCAGTTACTTTTGAAGTAGCAGTAGTGATTGTATCAGTGATTGAGCGCATGCGCATAACTCCTTTGCCTTCCTATTGGAGGATTCCAATGACCAATTGCATTGGTTCTTGTTGGGAGTAAAGTAACCTTCAACAGTGAATTCTTATTTACTTTTGTTTATGAAAAAGCTCTGCTTATGTTATTGAGAAAAAAATGGGTATTTTACAATTAGTTCGCGATGTTCCTGACAAAGAAAAAGGGATTGGTTTCTTACTCGGAAAAATTAATGGAATCCTATTAATTTTAGCGAGTTGGATAGATTAGAGTCGCTAAAATTAATATAATTCTATTAATTGCGAGTTGGATTGACTAGAGTTTTGATATTTTCTTGAGCGAGCGGAAACGCATAGCATGTAATGCCAAACAATGTAAAATATCCAAAAAAGAGAGAGAGAAAAGGAATAAAATATGTTTGTTTACATATATCGTTGTTTGTTATCCTTCATAACCTGCAAAACAGTCAACTTTAATGCTTAATAACTTTTTTCATAGTTGAGAGAATTGATTTTGATTATATTAACCTTTTTATTAATAAATATTGCTTGCCATTATCTAGTATGAATTATAACCGTAGATAACGAGTCAATTAGTAATAGATAACCAGCAAAGAACCTATAAGCTAATCAGTAAGCTTATCAGCGAGTACGAGTAACTGTTATAAATCACTACTGCTACTTCAAAAGTAACTGGATGTGGTCTTCGCAATAAGACCCATTTATCTTTTCAAGAGTATAATCCATGAAATGGCTTTTAATTATAATCAATAAAAACAGAAACAATCAAAAATTCATACAAAACGTCAATAATTAATTCAATTTTGTTTTATAGTTAAATAAAAAATAACCCTTAAATTAAATAATTTAAATATTGGAATTCTAATCACAAATGTTAGAAGTATATAACCTTTCACATAGGAAAATAGATTCTTATATATTATTCGTAAATTATTTTCTTTCACCCGCGTTCAGCTAAGGTTCCAGAAAAACTTTTATTAACATTTGTATTTTTTAAACATATTTTTTTTTGTATCATAAGTTTCTGCTTTTTAAAAACGGGCTTTCCTCCTTTAGGGTGCCAATCCACGGTCAACTATTCTTCTTCTTTCTGAGAAGAAAAATTTTAACGTCATTTAAAATGGCTGCACATACTAACAGGCAAAGTTTCCTGGAGAATGAAAACTTCCAGAAGAATGTTAACAATATGTCCTTGAAGTTTTGATGGGAAATGTTGATGAGGAGGAAGCTGAGGTTTGAAGTTGTTAACGAACTCTCAAGTGAAGCTTGTTAGACAAATACTTTTTCTTGAAGGAGTGCTCTTCGAGGAAAAGAGAAAGGAGGGGGAAGGGGGGAGGAGACGGAGGGCAGTCGTTTGAAAATTGTAAGAGGTGAAAAGGGGCGAGAGGGAGCGGAAAAAAGGCCGGCGTTAGTAGAATTGCGAAGGGTAAGAGCTGAGAGGAAAGGGTTTGAGGAAATAAAGGCAGTCCTATAGGGCATTACATCTCGCTGGCCTTCCTCTCTTCGGTAACAAGCACTTCCTATCAGTTGCCGTCATTACCAAATCCAACGCAAGGTCAATTTGGAAAGCTTTTATCCTAGTAAGAATAATTCTATCTCAGTCTTGCATTCCATATATCGAATGTAATTCACTAAATGGGGAACTAATTGGTCCTATTCTTGAATATTTGGGATCCAAGATATTGCTTTGGCCACATTTCCAGGCTTGGCGAACACATTTCCTTGGCTCTGAACTCTATGAGGTTGCTGACTAGGTACCGTGATACTTGGCGCTCATGGTCTGACGTTCCGGAAGGCACAGAGGAAGATGATAAAGATGAAGGGATTCAAGGTTAATATGATTAGAAATGAAGAACTTATAAACAAAGTCCGTCTCGAAGGAGCTGTATAACTAAACACGTTTCTCAGAATGTGTGCGGTGTACACTGGATTCCCCAATAATTTGCTTAAAATAGCCTGTATAAATTCAAAATAATTATAAACACGTTTCATCTTTTATATTCGTAATGGACTACTGACTCAATGATCAGCAGGGGCGGAATACAGCGCTCCTAGTACTAACACTCAATGCCCAAGCCGGTTTGGCAATAATTGTATTTGAACATAATGCAGACTAAACCTCAAATTCTAAAGAACCTATTTAGTCTATTTTTCTTTCAAATAAATCAAAAATTACACCCGGTGAGAGTAAATTAGTAATATGGCTTCAGAGTAAACCCACGTGGACCGATTAAGTTCATTTTTACAAGGTATTTTTCTCTTTAAATGCCGAAGACGTTTACTGTTTTCCGTTGCAATAGAACGAAACTTACAGCCTCTATGTGCAAACTATTAATTTGAGTCCAATATAAAGCCCTCTCCTCGTCCAGAAGGGTGTGCCGATTTTGGTGGTTAAAGAAATCTTGGTATACGACATGTATACCAAGATTCGTGAAGAAACAAAAAAAGAAAAAGTGCTTATAGAGCAAAATATCTAAGCCAAAAGATCAAGTTGTCTCGTTTGTCAGGTCCGGTGTTGACTAAATTTCGTGCTCTGTGTTCTAAATTAAACTACTTCGTTTAAAGAAAAAAAAAAAAAACAAAAAAAATACCTCAAGAAATCAAATATCATGGAGGCACGAAAACAATTTAAATAAGCTAACGGGCGTATGGAAGCGAAAACGATGAAGAAAATTCTGTAAACTTCCTGTACGAATCCTATCTTAGGTAGATTAAGTCTCTTTGAACATATCAAGGGCCTCGCATATTTATCGGAAGATGGATAGATAATCTCGCTTGGAGACGATGCGGCACGATTTCCTTTCAAAGCGCTTTCCATGTCAGCTAAGAAGATTGAAATTAACAAAATTTAATATTTGCAAATTCACATTTACCAATAATATTTAATATCTAGGAATAATAAACAGAATTATGATTCTCAGGTGAGACTTCAGTGTTTGATAACATATACAAGTTCTGTCAAGACTAGGTGTTTTAAAAAAATAACGAAATAAAATTTAATTAGTACGTTATGACCTATTCAGTAAGCTGGAGAAAACTAAAATAAATTCTTATATTTTAATAATATATGACAATACATTCTATGGATTGTTGATAATTCTGTCGTAGCCTTGAGCAAATATAGCAGACCTTGAATGGACTAATAATACATTCTAAGGAAGGTTTGACTTCAGAGTCTCATTAGACATTTAATAAGTTTTCAAACTTAGACGTCGTAGCAAGAGAATCAACAAGCGTACACCAAAGAATCTTTGAATAATCCATAAGATGGACGAATGAATGAAATATTACAAGGAACTGTGGTTCTCTTGACCTAGGGTGTATATTGTTTACATTTATATGCCATTAAAACTTTACTTAACAAATTGTAACAATGCTGTTAGTATCTAACTGGTTCAAGACAATTTCAAAATTTGTTTTAACATAGATAAACTTTATGGCTGGGAATCAAGCAGGAAATGCGTTTGTATGCTCAGAACGGCACCAAAAATTTTCAAAATATACCAGAATATAAGTAAAATCCAAATTTCATTTTACACCGCCACAGGGCTAGAGAGAAAAAATGTTGAAATTTACAGTAGGTTTAAGGAAGTCTTAGCATTGGCATGTTGACCGTTCGAAACTTCGAATGTGTAGTTACGAACTGAGTTATTCAACAGTTTGAGTGGAACTATTTCGAATTTTTGTGCAACTTTGTGTATACATCTCGTTCTATGAACGTCGAATTTCCGATTGGGAGCTACTCTTTTCTTTGCGTCCGGTTTGTGAAGAACAACAAATATTCTTCAGTACATTTGACCTTCTGGAATATTTTGCAGTAAACAAGTGACTTATCGTAACAGAATGATTATAAATATGCTTCGCGCCAAAGCTACAATGTTTATTATTTCTTTTGTTTATCTTATTAACTACTGCGGAAATTTTAAGCTAGATATTGGCGTGAATGTGATGGTGAGCACACTGATTTAGTTCTTCACATGCATGACAGGTTGTGGAAAATTCCTAGATAGTTTCAAGAATTATTGCTCGAATGGTTGACACTCAGGTGCTGAAAACCCGAAAATGGCTGACTGATTTCACATTTTAGACAGACATTACAATGCATTCAAACATCATTAACTTGGAGCATTAAAGTAAAGGAAAATTTATTATTGAGATGATTAGCTTAAAAACGCATTTAAAACTAAATTGCTACTAAATAGATCAACTAAAACTAAAGGATATGAAACATTTTCCGATTTTGAAAGCAAAGATTCTTTAGGTAAATTATGATGATTCTGAGTTACAATTAACAACTAAGGAATTTCATTGCATTTTCAGTAAAGGTTTAATGTTCAAGAATTTCTGGAGATATTTAAAAGCAGATATTGGCATGAATGTAATGGTGAATATTCTGAGTATTCCTGGATGGTGCCCAGGCCCTGGGTGTAGATCCCTTTTAAATATTTATAGTTTCACGAGGAGCCCACTGGCCTCATCTACATGAACTACCTCGCACCTATTGAGCCACATATGACACCAGCAAATCCTAGGTAACGGCGTGGGTGGTTAGAATTTTTACCTTAAATTCAATTGAACTTAATTAGTTAATGTTGAATTAAAGGTAAAAATTCTTTAATTCCATTCAACTTAATTAGTTACAAGCAGACCCGGTGGCCGTGAGTGTTAAGGCGCGAGCACTTAACACTCACGGCCAAAGGTCGTGGGTACGATTCCCACCATTCTTTAGAAAAAAGGAAAGGCATCAGAGGTTAGCTCAGGGGTATAGCACTCGAATAATGAACTGAACGACCCAGGTTCAAAACCCTAGCGTGCACTAAAGATTTATTATTCCAATGTCATCGATTGAGGGTTGGATATGGGGTCCCAGATCATCCCTAGGCTCACCCAGCCTTTAATTAATTTATGGGTACCTGCAAAGGGAAAAATCAGGCGGCCGGAGCATAGTACTGACCACACTATCTCCCTAGTGTGCCGCATGGTCGAGAATCAGATACCTCCACAGTAACTGCCCCTCTGGGCCCTTTGTGGCCTGTAACAGGACTGATTTTTTTTTTTTAACAATTTAAATGAAATTAGAACAAATCAAAGAAAAAAGATTAATTGCGTTAGGTAATGTGCTTCACTTCCCCCAATAACATGCAATTAAAAAAACTGTTATTGGTACTTACGTATTAGCTGCAACGCAGGTTAAAGATTTGAGTCTCAGAAATCTGGATCATCACCGGATCAATATGGCGACGGGATCATCAACGATTTGGGTTGACTAGAGTTTCGATATAACGTTCTGCGAGCGGAAACGCGTAGCACTCATATAATTGCGATGCATTTCCACTCGCTACGCTCGCTCAAGGTTATATCGAAAATCCAACTCGTTGATAATATAGATCACGGATGGTTTTTCGGTGGATAATGGACCGATATGCAATTTAACATTGCTTGGAAACAGGCTCTTTTATGCTTGCTATTGTTTTGTCGCCATATGAACTCCACTAAAGCGCACCAGCACGTGGAAAAAACACAAACAGGAAGAAAAGAAACAATATACTAGGAAATCACGTAACAACAAACAAAGAAACACCAATCGCGTAAAAAACACCAATGTACAAATGAATTTCGTTCTAAATGGAAAGGGAACAAGACGCTTACTATAAACACAATGGCCAATAGAATTGCTCATAGGAATAGACGTTATGAGCCTACGCTGATGATCCAGATCTCTAACGAGACCCACATATTTTTGTCCACATCTTTAACCTCGTTTGAAGTACCCTTTTATTTTAACTCAATTTTTCATTGTTATATAAATTGTTTTACTATATTATCCTATGTTTTTTAAGGTTTTAGGGGTGACTTGTGTTGGCAGTGGCAGTTTCTACCCAACAGCTGTCTTTTCAAGGCGGAATCTGAAATGTGCTCCACTCGTACAGAAGTCATTTTACTTATTCCTAGGTTCAGGTATTAATAAAATTGTTAATCCCAGATGTCCAATTCACATGTGGCAATGGCGATATCGGAGCACGTTTTCAAGCTTTCAAATCTCCGCTCTTTTCATAGTAGATTGAAGAAAAAGTTGATTCATCGAACGAAACTCCATTTTGATTGTGTCAATCGGGAAGTTACAGTGATTTGTAGACTTCTTTTTCATGTGAGTAGAAAAATATGAGAGCCCATTAATTACTATTTAAAGTACTACATTCATATTTACTTATGTGCATTACTTCATCGAACAACTCATCGCATATTCAAATGTTATATTGAGAATGATAAAAAGAATAACTAAATGGTGTATAATGTGAGTACAGAAACATTATTTGGTCAATTATATCATATGACTCAGTTCTTATTATGTAATTTAATTTTTTAAATCTTTAACTTGAGAAGATGCCTAAGCCCATTAGATTACCGGGCTAAATATCATAGCAATATTATAAACTGGTTTAAACAATTTAAATGCTAGTAAGAACGCCTACTCCAGATAGGACGCTATGCAGCACAGTGGGGTCAAAAGGCCAAAAAGCTGAATAAATGCAATATACTTTGAAAGACAGAAGAATATCTCGCATAACCTGCATAACAGTGAACTTTAGTGCTTAATAACTTCTTTCCTAGTTAAATGCGAAGGTTTTTTTAACGTATTCGTGTTTAGAGCATCAAAATACGTTATTGTACAAAATTTGAAAGAAATCGGTTTTGAGGGCGTGAAACTGCATTTTTACCCTGGTCTCATTTGATTTAGAATAAAACAATACATGGCGGGAAAGACGTCCACCAGTACTAATTTTTTTTACTTTTGCACTTATATATTTATAGTTAATTTATCGATTTAAATTTTTAATGTCCATTATTATTAACTACGAATTTTGAGACGGGTTATCTATAGGTTACCACCCTTTTCTAGCCAGGACAGGGGTGATGCCTTTTCATTTTTCTAAAGAAAAGCCATCACCCCATAGTGGGTATCGAACCCACGACTCTTGGCACGGAGTGTTATGTGATCACGCCACTCATGGCCACCGGCCCTCCTAAAATTTGTCACTTTTGTGCTTATATTTTTATAGCTAATTAAAATTACTTATGAGATTCACAAAGCTTTACCTAATGACCCTCTGTGAGTATATTACTACCTGCTAATTTCAGAGAGGAGACAGAGTTTACTTAACAAATTTACCCGGTGGGAGATATACCTACACTTGCTATCAGTTAGAGCAAACACTGTTACTAAACTGTTTATCTTATTCATGAGTCAATGCAACCAGTAATCTAAATTTGTGTATATACAAAATCTGAGACGACCTTTTCTTATTATTATTATGTTTAATTGGTTAAATAATTGTAGTCGGTGCATGTAGTCTAGTTTTAATCGTAGTAGAATTGGATAAAAATAAAAAATATGTATTTAAATTTAGCTCTGTTTAATAGAAAATATTATTTCAGATTTGAGACAAAACTCAGGAAAAGGAAGATGATTTTTAGCCCTGATGGCGAAAATGTAATTAAGTCGCTTGTAAAAATCAATCAATACATCTAGAAGACATTAATGGGACCAAAGCGTTCCCTCGAAAGGTTTGTTTCTCAATAGATCTTTGATTTAAGAAATGCTCTAGAACTTGAATATCATATATGACTCATAAAGTAATTAGAATCGGCAAAATGTTTATTGAGGAAAACTTAATTTAAAAACAGAATATGTATACACGTTGTGTTATGTTTTCTCTAGTACTAAATACAAGTTGTTTAACTAAAACAAATCAAAACGAACACTATATAACCCCTTAATAACCCGTGAAAAATCTGTGCTTTAATAACTAGATGTTTAAATTTCATAACGTAGTGATTTCATTTTTTTTTTTTTATTTATTTATTCGGGAAATAAAGAACAATGTATAATGAATAATCTATAAGTACCTAACAATTATTTTCTTCTCTGGGCAGGAGAAAAACTTGAAGATTTTAGCATAAATATGCTTTAGCGATGACTAAACTGAAAAAATAAGTTACAAAAGGTGTTAACAAAAACGTTTCCGCTGGCTCTAGCGCTGGCGGGGTGGCCATGTACGAAAGAGAAGACTGCATGTTGTACAGTACTTTTCATAGGTTTGCCGGGTGGAGCTAAAGCATATTTATGTTCTTGAATTTGTACAGAAGGCTCTAAACGATCTAATTTTCTTTTTCGTTATATCTAGTATTGAAAAAAGTAAACATGCTTTCAGGCTGACAAAAAATAAATGTTCCAAAAATAACTATCTTAAGAAAGCAACGCAATTCATAAACTGAATTGGGTTAGAATCTAAAATATTTTGTGTGTATATGCTATTTTTATTTTTTTTTATTTTTATTTTTATTTTTTTTAATTATGTACACAATAAAAACAACCTTGCTCCGCTCACAGCACTACAAGGTATAAATAATTATTCGTAATAATAATTTAACATTCATAGTATGTATAACAAATTACGAATAATAAGCTATTTCTAATAACAATGTTAATAAATAAATAGTGAAAAAAATAAGAAAAGAAGATTAACAAAGAAATGAAATTGATAAAATAAATGTTAAGTAATTGAAAATAAATTAATTATTTTGAAATTTTTTACTTTTAAACGATTAACCATATGAAATAAGTGAAACAGAAATTAATCTTTTACTCGATTTTTTTCAATTTGTGTTAATAAATAAAGAAAAGAGTTATAATTTTATTTTGAAACTAGACCGTGAATGTGTGTCTATGTTAGAAGATTGAACGAAGACAAATTTTTCTAAATTTTATTTTTAGGATGAGAACAAAATTAGGATTTTTTTTGTATTGTATTTAGCTGTATTAATCTTTTGTAAAAAAAAGTTCATCATATTTATTGATATTTATGATCCGCGCCCCTCCCAGGGCATACCTTCTTTAATAGACGTCAGATCTCCCATTTATCAAATATAGAGTGTCATTAAAGAGGCAGAAAAATTTACGGGAGTAAATTTAATATTTTATCTTAACTCACGCTTAATCAAGTCATGATGGTGATTAGGATTACTAGGATCAGGGATTTGAACCCTTAAGTGCTGGCAGGTTCATCATTGTTTCTCTACAAATTCTTCGTTGTTCTAGAAGAAACATTTTCTGTCAGTTGTTCTGTCGAATTTTCTCTGGTATTCCTGACTTGAACTATAGTTACATCCATGTCCCCTGTGTATGGGATGTCTTTCTGACATTCTCTATGGACTTATTTTCATTTGACGCATTTTTTCATACGTCATTGTTCTTCCGGGACGGCAATATAATGTAATATTTGATAATAAAAATTCATATAATAATAGCTTAATTAATTATAAAAATCTGAGCGTCTTTCTGACGTTAATCGAGGATGAAGTTGGGAGACCTTGAGCACAGAACCTTCATATTGTGTCATATATCATATTACCACATGTATTTATATACAGGATGTAATAATCAATAAAAAAATATGTATTTACTAAATTATAAAAACACTTAATTATTTATTTATTTATTTTTAGTGTTCCGCTTTAGGGCGATGTACACCTTACATATAGTTATTACAAACATTACATATATACATTACATTGTCTTATATACTTACATTTCACACACACACACACACACACACATACATACATATATCTATATTATTAAATTACATTATATCAACGCATTGTCTATTTACATATTTACATTACAATATGCTTAATAAGTTTTCATTTATTATTTACACACATATATACTTACACATATAATATTAGATTGCATGATTTTAAGTTAATTTACATTATATATATAGGTTTATTTACATATACATCAGTCATTTTTCATTTGCATATTAGGAAAATCAGTATGGATTAGAAGGAAGATGAATTATCTGCCTTCGGTGGGATATTCATGTCTCTATAGGACACTATGGTAACGAAATATTAAGCTGCGTTCAAATGAGTTGGTATAATCCATTGTTGTGTAGGTAATGTAGTGTAGAGTCTATGTGTTGGCTATCTTCACTTAACAACTCGCATAAGTTGCAGGGTAAGTTCAGGTCACGTCGTCTCATGCATTCTGTGAGTAAGTGTTTTATTGTAAGAGTAGTGTTACATATTTCACATTGTGGCTGTTCTTGTCTCGTCATTAAGTAACTGTGAGTAAGTCGAGAATGACCAATCCTTAAGCGGGTCAAAACCACTTCTTCTCTTCGGTTTGCACGGGAACTGGATGACCATTCTTTTACTGTATGTTTGATAGCACGGAGTTTATTTTCTGTTAGTTCTGTCCACGAATTTTGCCAGAATAATGTTATAATGTCTCTTGTTCTGTTTGTCCCGTCTAGGTGGGTTAGTCTTGTTATTTCTACGTTTGTTTGTTGAGTGGCTGTTTTTGCATGAGAGTCGGCCAACGAACTTTTGTCTAAGTCTTGGTGACCTGGTAGCCAGTGGATGGTAATGTGTCTGTTTAGTGCGTGGGCTTGAAATAGTATTCGTTGTAATAGTGGATGATGTGTGTAGCTATCAGTTAGTGTTTCAAGAGCGCTGAGTGAGTCCGTGTAAAGTACTGTAAGGCCCCGTTTTCCCTTTGTCTTTGTTAAGTGAATAAGAATGAGAGAAAAGGTTGGCTGCCCATCTCTAGAGATGTGAGAACCACGAATCAGCAAACGTTGCGTCTGGGTTGTTGGAACTGCACGTGGCTGATTCGTAAGATTCTCGGAAGATTTAAGACCTGACAAGAGTTTCTAGTCCAGCCACCTGCTAAAGCAGGAGTGGGGCGCAATGGGTATAAAAAGCTGGCTTACCTCCGACGGGAGAGAGTCCACGCCCATTCCTGAGGTCTTGGCCGCGATGGCGATGAGAGGTAAGTCAGTTCCAAAATATGCTCCAACCTCCCCAAATGATATGTGATTACTCTTATCTAGCGGTTTCTCTCTCACTCAACCTTTTCTCTCGTCTTAGCGATGTTTTATGATATTTATGTATGTGCTAGTAACCTCAGTGTAAATTATAGTTTTGAAAGGAATTTCCGCTTCTCTAAAATATTTTCCCATTATCTATTCCTTTAAATCCCGTCCTTGCTAATCGGCCCCTTACAAATGGTGTCAGGTGTGGGGTTGACTGCGAATAATTTTAAAGAAGCGAGTGAAGGAGCTTGCAGAGTAGCGAGTAGCTAGGAGACGGCGGGGGGAGCTGAGAAAGCGACTCTTATCTTCTCGCGAGGCTGTAGCGGGCAGCGGGGGCTAGCTTATCGTGTTCGCTGTAATCGGACACGCTGTTTACATCGGGCACTCTGTGGATGATTACGGTGTAAGATATGGGATAATATCTTAGCGTATTATTATACGGCCCGTGATTTAGTTTTTTTTGTAAGGGTTTTTGTAATATAGGCGTGCGGGTACTTATTTTAAAGCCCATAAGATGGCGAATCCAGAAGAACTAATTACGAACCTGAAGGGCCAACTAGAGGAGGCTTTAAAGGCTAATCAGTTATTTAAGGAAGAACTAACAAAGTCCCGGGAGTCAGCACGAATGTCGGGGTCTATGGCGCCGAGGCGGGATATGTCCTTACAGGCGATGGTAGCACCTTGGTCAGGCGATGATTCTTCGGTCCCTGTCACTGACTACTTGAATGGACTGGAATTAGTAGCAGATAGTGGGCAATGGGAGGATAAATATATGGCGCTCGTGGTCCGGATGCGCCTCAAGGGCTCAGCCGCGTCTTTTCTGGCGAGTCGTACCGATTTACAAGGGCCCGGGGTGCCCTACGACACTATTAAGGTGGCTCTCTTGGAAAGGTTTAGGGAGGTTAGGCGTCACGAACAGTTTTTACTACAATTGAGCAACATGAGGCAGGAAAAAGGGGAGGGGGTCAGAGCGTTTGCCGACCGCTGCCGTAAGCTAGGGGAAAAATCCTGTGGGGCATCAGGTTCCGAGGAGGAACGCAAGGGTGCAAGGAACCTTTTGGACAAAGTTGTCCTGTCAGCTTATTTGTCGGGGCTGAAGGGAGAGATAGGACAGCAAACCCGTCTTAGCTTCCCTTCTAATTTGCAAGGGGCTGTCGAAAGGGCCACTGCTATCGAGGAGGAGCTGGGCCGAGGAGATTCGCAGCATTTTACGTGTAGAGAAGTGGTAGCTGTGGAATTTTGTGAGGGAGATGAACCTCTAGGACTTGAAGAAAAGGGAGTAGCCGTTGCAGCGAGCGAGCGAAAGGAAGCGTGTTTTAGGTGCGGAGTCAGGGGTCACTTCGCCCGTGACTGTCGAAGGGCATGGCAACCAGTTAGAGGTACAGGCCGTCAGAATATGCGGTGCTACCAGTGTAATGGGGTTGGTCATATAGCCAGAGAGTGCAAGGGCAACCAAGATCGGGGGGCAAGGGGGGGAAAGTCCTAAAATTCAGGGGCGTTACCCAAATGCGAACGGCCGAGGGATGCCCCCCTGCCCGAGGCCCACAATAGATCGGGGGGACAAGCGTATAAATGACCTACGAAAAACTTGCGGGGTGCCCCGCCTTATTATCCCAGTAAAGGTAAATGGGCAAGACTTGGAGATGATGGTAGATACGGGAGCGGACATCACAGTTCTTAATCGGCCTGCGCCGGGGGCGGGGCTTCAGCCAGTTTCTTTTAAGGTCCGCGGTGTAACAGACCATTTATTACCGCTGGAAGGGGAACAAGTCGTGGACATTGAACTCCCAGGGTTTTCTTTCCGACACAGGGTCGCCGTAGCCCGGGTGCTCCCCTCGGGAGGGGGAATCCTCGGTCGAGACTTGCTAGGCCGCGTTGGAGCTAGAATAAGTATAGGTGGAAGGAATTACGACTTGGGGACCCTTACCACTTCTCTTGGGGTGTCTTCGACAGAGACGGTAACCGAGGCTCAAAGTGAAGAAAGAGACAGGAAGTGGATCGAGGGGGTCGTGGCTAGGACCCGTATCTTGGAAGAGAAGTGGTCTTGCCCCGGTGCAGGAGTTAGTTCGTCAAACATTATCAGTACTGCCGGATCCGCAGGGGGTTGTACCGTTAGCCAGAAGAGTAGCTCCGGAGACGCTCATACAATAAGTAATGGCTCCGGGCGCAAAGCACGCCGGAGGGAACGGAAATCTCCTTATGTCAGATTGTGCCAGGAGGTATCCCTTCCGGCTTATTCTGAGGCGACAGTGGCTGTTCGAGTGCCTGCGGCCATAAGGCGGGGTAATATTTTAATTGAGCCACTAGAAGGGGTTACATCTGGAGTGCGCACAGGGCGTAGCGTGAGTGAGGTCGTGGAGGGATCCGCGTGGATACAGGTGGTTAATCTCAGTGGAGGGTCGGTCGTACTACGTCGTGACTCCCCTCTTGGTAGGGTTGAGGAAGGTAATTGGTCACTGGCAGAAGGTCAAGGTGAGTCCCCCACCAAAGCGAAACAAACCGTAAAGACAGGGTCGGACCTACAGGAGAAGCTCCGACACTTCCCCATGGTAGAAAAGAAGCCCTTGTTGGAGCTTCTTTCTCGCTTCCAGGATCTCTTCGAAGAGCCCAGAGGGGAAGGTTGCGCGCTACCCGTCCAACATCGGATAGTTACGGGTAATGCCCGACCTGTGGTGAAGAGACCGTATAGGGTCCCGTACGCGGAGAAAGCCGTGGTGGCGGAGCAGCTGAATTCTATGCTGGAAAGGGGTATAATTACGCCCTCCACTAGCCCCTGGCAGGCTCCAGTTGTACTAGTAAAAAAGAAATCGCCGGATGGGGAGGTGCGATATCGGTTTTGCACTGATTTCCGGGGGCTTAATGCCGTTACTCGGGTGGACACATACCCTCTACCCCTGATTCAGGAAACCCTAGAACAGCTCGGCAATTGCCGGTACTTTAGCACACTGGACTTAGCCAGTGGATACCATCAAATCCCCATAGCCCCGGAAGACCAGGAGAAGACAGCGTTCACCACCGAGGGAGGCCATTTCGAGTACAGGAAAATGGCTTTCGGATTGGCAGGGGCTCCGGCTACCTTCCAAAGGTTGATGGAACAGCTATTAGGTCGTCTAAAGGGTACCGGCTGTTTTGTCTATCTCGATGACGTAGTGGTGTACAGCGCCACACTCGGTGAGCATATCGCCCGGCTGGAGGAAGTATTTAACTTACTTCGCGGGGCGAATTTAAAGGTCAACCTACGAAAGTGTACATTCGCGGCCAAGGAGGTCATGTACTTAGGGCATGTGGTGACTGACAGTGGAGTCAAACCCGACCCTGGAAAGGTGGAAGCAGTGAAAACCTTTCCGAAACCACGGAATGCACGCGAGGTACGTAGCTTCCTCGGTTTAGCGAGCTACTATCGCCGTTTTATCCCGGAGTTCGCAAGTAGGGCGAAATCCCTTACTGAGCTAACAAAGACTCGAGCTACTTTTGTCTGGGAGCCTGCGCAGGAGAAATCATTCGCGGACCTGAAGGAGGCCTTGACCTCCGACCTTCTACTAGTGTATCCGGACTTCCGAGACCCCTTCGTGCTCTCTACGGACGCTTCCGGAGTAGCTCTTGGGGCTGTGTTGTCTCAAGTGCAGGGAGGCGTCGAGAGGCCCATTTGCTATGCCAGCAGGCAATTGAAGGGGCCGGAATGTAACTACTCTGCCACTGAACGAGAGTTGTTGGCGGTCGTTTGGGCGACAAAGCTCTTTCGATGTTACTTGCTTGGGCGAAAATTTAAGTTAATTACCGACCATGCTGCTCTTAAATGGATGCTAAGTCTGAGGGACCCCTCTTCTCGGCTGACTCGATGGGCCTTGCGCCTTGAGGAATTCGAATATGTCGTTGAACACAAGCCCGGAGTGAATCATAAAAATGCAGACGCGCTAAGCCGCTCCGTTGCTGAGATACGGACCCGGTACCCCCTCACCCGGAGCCACATCCGGAGGGCCCAAGAGCAAGATGACTGGTGCCAGAAGCTGGCAAGGAAGGGTGGTAGTGTCAGGGCCGATGCAGAAGGATTGTGGTACTGGGCTGTTGATCTCGAAGGGAGTGATTGGCGTCTCCTAGTTCCGGAATCGCTTAGGCTAAAGATCCTCGAATACCACCATTCGAAGCCATGGGCGGGACACCCGGGTATAGAACGCACGCTTGCCAACTTAAGGGGGTCCTTTTATTGGCCCTCTATGGAGAAGGATGCACGGAACTTCGTTGAGAGCTGCCATAGGTGTGCTCAGCGAAAGAGCCCACCAGGCCTGAAGGTGCCTCTGGAAGTGCCGTATGTGGCCAGTGGCCCATTCGAGCAAGTGTCATTAGATATTTTTGGCCCTCTACCAAGGTCAAGGAGAGGGCATAGGGCATATCTACTGACTTTTATCGACAATTTTACGAGGTACGCCGAAGCAATCCCTATAAAGGAGCAGACCGCTCAAGAGACGGCCGTAGCCTTTGTGGAGAATATTGTGACGAGACATGGTGTGCCAAAGAGGCTGCTCACTGATCAAGGGAGAAACTTTGTTTCTTCTCTCTTCAAGGAAGTATGCAGAGCTCTTGGGATAAAAAAGCTGCAGACTACAGCCTATCATCCGGAGTGCAATGGCATGGTAGAACGCCTCCATCGCACGATCACGGATTCGATCACACATTTTGTGCGGCGGGATGGTAGAGATTGGGACCGTTGGGTCCCTTATGCAGTTATGGCCTACCGAGCCATCCCCCACTCCTCGACTGGGTACTCCCCCAATTACCTACTTTTAGGACGGGAGTTAGTCACCCCTTTCGACTGCAATCTAGGGCCTAGCTTGAACCAGGAGGACCGAGATAGGCTCTTACCGGAAGATCATGTGATACAGCTACGGAAGCGGCTTTCGGAAGCATATCGAGAGGCGTTCGTACGATCCGAGCGATGTTATCAACGTCGAACAGCCTTCGTAAACTCTCGGAGGAAAGAGCGCCAGCTAGCAGCGGGGGACTGGGTGTACTTAAATGTGCCAGCGGTCAAACCGGGCCACTGTCCGAAGTTCCACCATCCATGGACGGGGCCGCATCAAGTCACCCGTGTACTCTCCCGGGTTAATTATGAGGTCGAGCTGTCTACCGGGGCGCGAGCAGTTGTGCACATCAACCGCCTTAAGAAGGCCGCGACTAAGGGGAATATGGATCCGGAGAGAGAGGAGGCTGAAACGGCTAATAGGTCGTACCGCGAAGAACAGGACGAGGAAGAGGCCAACGACGAGTGGTCTTGGGCGATGGAGCCAGGGCTTCCATATGACTTAAATTACCAGACGCCAGACCGGGCTGGTGACGCGGAAGAAGGGGAAAGCGAGGCAAGGGCGACCGATCATTCTGACTGTCCCGTGAGTGCGGGGGCATCCCCTTCGTGTCCAGATCCTAGTTGTCCTCTCGGCGGCCAGTTTTCGTCGCCACCTTCGGAAACGACTACCCCCGATGAGGTCCTATCCGACTCAGCCCTATCTGAGGGAGAAGTAGGTCAAGAGGAGGAAGCCGAACGGAGCGGTTCACCCCAGCCTATAGGACGGGTGGAGGGCGCAAATGAGGGGGGGAGGCACCGCGAAAGATCCGGACGTTTATACGGCCGACGGGGCATAGACTCCCAGCCTGCGAGTGGGCGTCGTTCCTCCTCTAGTTCTCCGAGCAACGACCCCAAGGATGCCACCTGGACGCCAGGAGTGCGGGAACAGGGACCACGGCCACGATCACCATATTCCCTCCGGAGGAGAGGCGTTCAGAGACCTAACGATGAGTAGGTGTGGGACGCGCTTAGGAAAAGAGCTAAATCGCCAGTAAACGACTCCTAAACATCTACTTACCGGGCTGTCATCGCGGGTGATTCTAGAGTTCTGACTATTGGCATGAAAATTTGAGTTATAGTACAATGTCGTGGGTTACGCGCCTGGGCAGGGTGGTTTGTAAACTTTCAAGAAAATTTCCGAAAAAGGAAGCAAAAGTTTAAACCAATCTTTCACACATCACAAACCCTTTTCCGTAGTTCCCTGTACCTTTCCTCGTCCTATCAAAAGCCCAGAAAACAGAGTAACGGAATTCCTATATATAATCAAAAAATTACACAACGGAGGCACTTCGATGAATGGAAAGTTGAGTAGAGAGATGCTAGGTCCAAGAGAGTTGACTCTGATTTTGGGGAAGGAGAGAGAGGCTCTGCCAATTGGACTGACACTCCTCTCGGAGGGAAGCTGATGTCATGATAAACATGTAACCAAATTTCAGAAGTAGATCTCATCGCCACTAATACTGGAGTAGTAGCATTGGACAATTCCAGATCAGAAGATGTTGCTTCATCGAATTCTTGTCCTGCCCTTAACGAAAATAAGACAGGAAGGATGGTTACAGCTCAGCCGGAGAGGGGCGTTCTTCTTGAAGAGTTGAAACGAGGAAGCCTACGCAATCCTTCGGTATTAGGATAGAGCCTGATGTGGACCTAGGATACCTTAGATCTGTCCTGCCGAGTTCTTTCACAGAGAAACACCTTCCTGTATAGTCTCGTCATTTCGCCAGAAGATGAACACGTCAAAAGAATGGTGGCAGTGGACTTTGGTGAATCTTGGATCTTCGACCACATGGATTTGGGACGAGCACAAGAAGCTATTGTGGAATACCATGCTTAAAACAATTCGCCTCCTTCTTCGATGCAGCGGAAAGTTTCGTGACAGCGATAACAGAGTGGATATAGGACCGCTCGTAAATAAAGTGATTGTGAAAATAGTGTTCTGTATAGTTAGAGAATAATAGTAACTTAAGGACGGGTAGTGTTAAAGGTAAAGTAATGTTCCAAGTGAAACATGACTTTAAAAAAATCGGGGGGTGATGTAAGGCCCCGTTTTCCCTTTGTCTTTGTTAAGTGAATAAGAATGAGAGAAAAGGTTGGCTGCCCATCTCTAGAGATGTGAGAACCACGAATCAGCAAACGTTGCGTCTGGGTTGTTGGAACTGCACGTGGCTGATTCGTAAGATTCTCGGAAGATTTAAGACCTGACAAGAGTTTCTAGTCCAACCACCTGCTAAAGCAGGAGTGGGGCACAATGGGTATAAAAAGCTGGCTTACCTCCGACGGGAGAGAGTCCTCCTGAGGTCTTGGCCGCGATGGCGATGAGAGGTAAGTCAGTTCCAAAATATGCTCCAACCTCCCCAAATGATATGTGATTACTCTTATCTAGCGGTTTCTCTCTCACTCAACCTTTTCTCTCGTCTTAGCGATGTTTTATGATATTTATGTATGTGCTAGTAACCTCAGTGTAAATTATAGTTTTGAAAGGAATTTCCGCTTCTCTAAAATATTTTCCCATTATCTATTCCTTTAAATCCCGTCCTTGCTAATCGGCCCCTTACAGTACGATATCAAAATACTTAATTGAAATGATGTTAAGAAAAACAGTAATAATTTACCTTAAAAGCGAATTTTAGCATAATTTAACGCCAAAAAATAAGAAAATACCTGACGCAACAGGCCTAAAGCAAAGAACATTCAACGAAAGACATTATATAAGATAACGTCTTTCAACTGTACAAACTATCATTTATATTATTATTTTTTTTTATTTATTTAAGAGATTTATATTGCCTCATCCCCAATTTCGTCTTTTTTTCAGATTTATCACATGTATTATTCTCCTTCTTGGCATCTGCATCAAGAATAACGCTATGAAGCACGATTTTAACGACATAATGAAGAATGTCGATTCATTTATTAAGGATAGCCAAAAGGTGATATCACAGCTTAACAGTGAAATTCAAAAGAGTAATGTCACTTTGGATCAAATAGCATTGGATTCAGAGAAAATGGACTTACTCAGTGGCGAAGAAGAAAAAGAAATAGACGACCTGGAAACACAGCTGGGGAATGGAGTACTTGCCTTTCCAAACAACGCTAAATATAGCGAAGAGGATTCGCCATCTTCAGGGGACTTGGTCAAAGTCTTTGGATCTGGCTTCAAAGACGTCAGTAAAAAAATCAAGAATATTTTATCTAGGGAAAATATAACAAGATCTGAATCACGAGAAAAAATGTCAACCAATGAAGAACTTGAAAAAAAAAGTGGAGGAATATTTGATAGTTTACTCAAAGATGGAAGCAGTCGGATTTCATTACCAGTGAAATCAGGACATGAAGTAAAGATCGTTGGAGATGCAGGAAACGGAAGTACTGTTTGTATCATACTCAGACCGTTCGACTGCCCGGAAACTACAGCAAAATCTAGGGTTAGTTTTAGTAATTATGACCCATTCATGGATCCACCAATGAGAGGCCTTAATTTAACCGAAAGAAACGGGACGGAAAATCCAGAAAATACAGCAGTCATAACGATTTCTGAAAGTGCTATGACTCCAAATAAAAATTACAGTTATGAAACAAGTCCTTTGTTGCCAAGTGCCATCAATATAGGCCAGCTTGTGGAATCTATCATGCATTCAACTCCTTTGTTACCAAGTGCCATCAATATAGGCCAGCTTGTGGAATCTATCATGCATTCAACGACAGCTGCTAGCAAAAACCAAATCATTGACATCTGGGATTTGCTTACATCGTCTAGTACTAGTAATCCAAGTACCTTCAGAACTTCGAATTCGACACCTGAACCGACACATGTTCAATACACGTCTCCTATTGCACAATACATAGGAACGCCTACTTTTCCCAAAACGGATGTAGTTACCCAAGCTTCATTAAGAATTTACAATGATAGTACATATCCAAAAGCAACTAACACAGACCAGACGAGTGGATTTCTCATCAATCTTACAACGATAAAACCAGACAGCTTTAAACTTACCCCACTTAATGGAACAGTGACAACATCAACCTCACAGAACACTTCTAAATACTCGACTACTACAAAAACTTGGAAAACATTCTTTGGAAAAATAAAAAAGAACAAACCTCAAGAATCAATAAGCTTTCAGAATCATACCAATAATTTAACAGCTAAAATGGAAAGGGGCAATAAAACTGGCCAAGAAACCGAAAAGGTGAAAAACGGAACGCTTCTAGTCTTGGTGTACAACGTTCAACCTGATGGACAGAATAACACTTTGAACTACAGCATTAACTCAATGACCTTTATTCGAAATGTCAGCTTAGCAGCATCGACCATAAAACCGGCGAAAAACAAACATAAAACTAAAACCATTTTTCCAAAATTAGTAAATAGCAATGTAATATCAGACTTATTTAGTAACGTAGCAATAGACGGAAGTAATACTGCAGAAGAAGCAGCAGAGAAGTCGTGTAACCTCACTACAATGTCCTCAAGTTTTAGTTCTATAAAGATTTCAACAGAATGTCCTATTTCTAACGAAGTTCAAAACCCTGCAGTAGAAAATGCTTCAGTAACATTGAAGAACAGCAAGGCAATAGAGATGTTAAATACCCTAAAATCTGAGATATCGTTAATAAATTTATCGAACCCTTATTCTGTTTATAATTTATCGTCGATGGTTAACGGTTTAAAAAATGTTATTTTAAACGGACCTGTTTATTCTGAGCAAAAATCTGAAGAAATTTTCACCGGACCTCTGAATATTCCAAACTCAAAAACTACTAACTACAAAACAATCTCAGCTATGAATATAAGTTCAACAAATCGGCCAGAAGTAAATCTTACAAATAACAATAATCGAACAATGACTCTCGCCGAAATCTTGAAAAATGCTCTTGCCGATTCAAATGAATTGAAAAGTATAGAATCAGGTATTTCTAAAACTACAGCTATCAATAATAAATCGGAAGCCAATATCAATAAATTGTATCAATCATCGATTACATTTTCTGATGTCATTTCCGACAATATGACGCCGTCGTCAGGTTCTAAAGCTACATCAAGTTCAGGTTCATCAGAAACTGACCAAAAAATACCAAATGTTAAAAAGCAAAATGTCCTACAGAAAATAATTCTCTTGAACATTTCCCCTAAAAAGAATAAAGAAAATAATCAAGAGACATTATCAGACGTATTAAGTAGCCAAGCAAGAAGTTATATTGATAGTAAACAAAATCTTTTAAAACAGATTGAAGAAATAGAAAAACCACATGAAGTATACGTTCTTGACCCTCATGAAGCACCCCTAAAGCAAAAAATCTTGTCTTTTGTGAAAAATGGCTCTCGAGGTCATTTAATGTCACTTTAACTTCATATTTTTTTTAAATATATGTTTAAATATAGCCCTACATTTATTCGTGTATTGTCAAAAATGAATAATAATTAAATAAGCTGTTTAGAAATAATAAAATAAAAAAGAAACTTAATTCAGGGTCTATAACCGTGACAATCCATTTTTTATAAATTACTTTGAGGATATGTTTTGGTAGTGTTGGAGTTTTTACATCTGAATTTAGATTCACCTCCAATCTTCCTCAAATCCCACATAATTGAAGTACACGCCGTTTCGATAGTACCTACTGTGTAGTTAGTGGGTCATTGATGTAGGTGTGGGTTGAAGTACTCGCCGTTTCGATAGTACCTACTGTGTAGTTAGTGGGTCATTGATGTAGGTGTGGGTTGAAGTACACGCCGTTTCGATAGTACCTACTGTGTAGTTAGTGGGTCATTGATGTAGGTGTGGGTTGAAGTACTCGCCGTTTCGATAGTACCTACTGTGTAGTTAGTGGGTCATTGATGTAGGTGTGGGTTGAAGTACTCGCCGTTTCGATAGTACCTACTGTGTAGTTAGTGGGTCATTGATGTAGGTGTGGGTTGAAGTACACGCCGTTTCGATAGTACCTACTGTGTAGTTAGTGGGTCATTGATGTAGGTGTGGGTTGAAGTACTCGCCGTTTCGATAGTACCTACTGTGTAGTTAGTGGGTCATTGATGTAGGTGTGGGTTGAAGTACACGCCGTTTCGATAGTACCTACTGTGTAGTTAGTGGGTCATTGATGTAGGTGTGGGTTGAAGTACTCGCCGTTCCGATAGTACCTACTGTGTAGTTAGTGGGTCATTGATGTAGGTGTGGGTTGAAGTACACGCCGTTTCGATAGTACCTACTGTGTAGTTAGTGGGTCATTGATGTAGGTGTGGGTTGAAGTACTCGCCGTTTCGATAGTACCTACTGTGTAGTTAGTGGGTCATTGATGTAGGTGTGGGTTGAAGTACACGCCGTTTCGATAGTACCTACTGTGTAGTTAGTAGGTCATTGATGTAGGTGTGGGTTGAAGTACTCGCCGTTTCGATAGTACCTACTGTGTAGTTAGTGGGTCATTGATGTAGGTGTGGGTTGAAGTACTCGCCGTTTCGATAGTACCTACTGTGTAGTTAGTGGGTCATTGATGTAGGTGTGGGTTGAAGTACACGCCGTTTCGATAGTACCTACTGTGTAGTTAGTGGGTCATTGATGTAGGTGTGGGTTGAAGTACTCGCCGTTTCGATAGTACCTACTGTGTAGTTAGTGGGTCATTGATGTAGGTGTGGGTTGAAGTACACGCCGTTTCGATAGTACCTACTGTGTAGTTAGTGGGTCATTGATGTAGGTGTGGGTTGAAGTACTCGCCGTTCCGATAGTACCTACTGTGTAGTTAGTGGGTCATTGATGTAGGTGTGGGTTGAAGTACACGCCGTTTCGATAGTACCTACTGTGTAGTTAGTGGGTCATTGATGTAGGTGTGGGTTGAAGTACTCGCCGTTTCGATAGTACCTACTGTGTAGTTAGTGGGTCATTGATGTAGGTGTGGGTTGAAGTACACGCCGTTTCGATAGTACCTACTGTGTAGTTAGTGGGTCATTGATGTAGGTGTGGGTTGAAGTACACGCCGTTTCGATAGTACCTACTGTGTAGTTAGTGGGTCATTGATGTAGGTGTGGGTTGAAGTACACGCCGTTTCGATAGTACCTACTGTGTAGTTAGTGGGTCATTGATGTAGGTGTGGGTTGAAGTACTCGCCGTTTCGATAGTACCTACTGTGTAGTTAGTGGGTCATTGATGTAGGTGTGGGTTGAAGTACTCGCCGTTTCGATAGTACCTACTGTGTAGTTAGTGGGTCATTGATGTAGGTGTGGGTTGAAGTAAGGAATAGATGTGTGTTTCAATTTTAGATTATTTATTTTTAGAACCATAAGCTTAAGGTGTTTACATATTTACAGGAACTCTTTGAACCGAAACATGAGTAATTTTTATATTTTTCCGGTGTAGCGGTTAAGAGGGTTGAAGAAAGTTTGAGGACGGTATATAAAAAAAAAAAAAAACAATTTTAAATTGTAATTTTTAGAAAAACAACTAAATGTAAGTAATTTGAATAATATTCGGATGTAGCAGTTATGAAAAGCATTAAAATGATGCAGTAGTATTAAGGAAGTTATGACGTACGGACAAAAAAAAACCTAGAGAAATAATATAAAAGATGATGATTAATTCTAATCGTTAACTTATACCTAAATATTTATTGGAGCAAGAATGAAAAGTACGTATACACTTCAAATTTGAGAACAACAAAACCAAAATACCGTGTTTGCAAAAACGGAATGTTTTATTGTCTTGCAACAATGTTTTTCTTCAAGTTCACATGCCTAAATAATACCTAAAAAACGTGTACCTAGAAACCTAAGAGCCATTTGCTCAACTTTCAAATAAAAATCAATGTTAAAGAACTTGTCCTTTTCAATCCCCAGATATTTCCCACAAGTTGAGAGGTCGTCACCTCTTGACAGCATTCCAGGTTTGTCATGGAGAAGACATCACATGCGGGTTCTCCTTAACAACAAACCTAACCCTTTCGTTCTAATTGCATTGCCGTTTGAATTACACCAATCTTTGAATGAACTCCGTAATGAAGAAAATATTTTACAAAAATTGCCTGGGATATGAAACAATTAGTATCTTTTTTAATTTTTATTTTCAACTGCTACGGCACGTGAAAGTGATTCTGCGCAGTCTTCTGAACCTATTTAGACACAGTTAAATATAAATCTTAATGTAAGTAATTCATAAGTCGGCTATGTCCATGTTTCCTTAACCATACAATCTGTAATATTTTATCGACACGATTGTAAGCATCGGTGGTTCAGTGGTAGAATGCTCGCCTGCCACGCGGGCGGCCCGGGTTCGATTCCCGGCCGATGCAATTATTTTACTCTTGTTTCAATTAACCTCAATTTATTAACATCAATTATAATCGATTTTCATGCATTACATTATTGATAATAATTATGCGAGAATTACTTTTGAATGACTATATAATTTCCGATTTATATTTATTAATGAGCACTTCGAACAAATAAATATGATGCAATAAATATGCTAGACATAAAAAATATTTATTCGCTGCACTCATTCTTCCGATCTTCCTATTTAGTCACAATGAGAGAGAATAATTTAATATGTCTAAAGATTTAATATCAAATACAAAGAAATAGAAACCTCAAAATATTGCATTCCTATGTTAACGGTGTTTCGATTTATAATATTTTGTAGCGAATAGAAGCAAGCATCGGTGGTTCAGTGGTAGAATTCCCGCCCGATGATTTTACATACGATTGTATTAATTTTGATTTATTAGCATATATAATATTATATAAATAACTGTATACATATCTATGGAGGCCAGGTATCCGTGACTGTTAAGGCAGAGCACTTACCACTCCGTGCCAGGGGTCGTGGGTTCGATTCCCACTGTGGGGTGGTGGTTTTTCTTTATGCTATGCAAATTTTTAACGTCCTTTATTATTAACTACAAATTTTGGAACGGGTTATCTATAGGTTACCACCCTTTTCTAGCCAGGATAGGGCTGATGCCTTTTCTTTTTCTAAAGAAAAGCCACCACCCCATAGTGGGAATTGAACCCACGACCTTTGGCACGGAGTGTTAAGTGCTCACGCCTTAACACTCACGGCCACCAGGCCTCCCGGTTTTTCTTTAGAGAAAAGAAAAGGCATCAGCCCTATCCTAGCTAGAAAAGGGCGGTAACCTATAGATAACCCGTCCTAAAATTTTGAGTTACTTATAATGTACGTTAAAATGTATATATATATAAAGTATTATAAATGCTAATAAATCAAAATTAATACAATCATGAGTAAAATTATTGCATCGGCCGGGAATCGAACCCGGGCCGCCCGCGTGGCAGGCGAGCATTCTACCACTGAACCACCGATGCTTGAATGTGATAGCTTTAAAATACGAATAATCGTTTATTATATCGAAACACCGTTTACTTAGGAATACAATATTTTGAGGTTTCTATTTCTCTGTATTTGATAATGACTTGCAGCTTTGTCGAAATTAGACTGAGCAGCTTCTCGCATATTTAACCCCGCTTGCAAGAGCCCCTAACTTTCCAGTTACCGAAGATTATTAGATAATACTGCCAATTAGTCTTATCAAAAGTATCTCTAGTAATAATATCGCTATATTTATTATTTTTTTTTTTTTACGGCGCATCTACATCGAGGTCATTAGCGCCAAAAAATATATATAGCGCCAAAAAATATCGCTATAGTTTTATTAACTGTTTAAATGAGTTTCGTCCATCTAGTTATAGGACTCGGTCCACTGTGCAATTGTGGCAAAAAAATATTACAAATCGTAGTGGTTATTGAAAAGCCGCTTACATATGAATTAATTCAATTAAAATTTCTCTTTAACGTTTGAAGCTCATTCACGTGCCATAAGTTAAAAAAAAAAAATCGCATTCCCAGACTTTCAATAGTTACTTAATTTCGGCTTTCAATCAAGTAGTCGTATAATAATAACTGCAATGCAATCAGAGCGAAAATTACGAAATTAAATTTAAATTAATATATAAAATATTATTAATGAAAATAAATAAATCAGTCTCGGCGGGTATATGATATGATCATTTTTACAGCTTTTAAAAAACATTCCGTATATATTCGTATATTTCTAAATCTTCAGATAGATAGATATGGATAACATAAATTTTAACGGATGTGATTTTTTGTACCTATTAGGTTGAATCAATTAATAACTTTTTCAATAATTCATTCATGAGGAATAGCTGCTACCCTTCGGAAATAAAAAAATAGTTAAGTTGAGCAGATGTATTTAAGACAGCATGTTTCAATAAGGTAAGTGCACTGTATCTCCTAATAAGGAAAAATAAAAATAAATAAAGAAAAAGAAATCTACCGAGATGTGTTCAATAAAATTCAAAATGATGGAAATGTAAAAGTTAAATAGTACTCAATCCTCAAAAATCAAATTTATAACGAACGTTGCATAAATTCGAATATATGTTGTAAAAGTCTTTTGATTGAGACCGTACAATATATTCAAACATTGAGCCCCATAAAATGATCAACAAATTTTTATTAAAAAAAACAAGCGTAATAAAATATTGTTAATATATAATAATAAATCAAGTAGTGCATAACTATAATGTTAAAAAAATATGTGCATCGGCCGGGAATCGAACCCGGGCCGCCCGCGTGGCAGGCGAGCATTCTACCACTGAACCACCGATGCTTGCAGAGATTGGCTCAATATTTGGTATTATGGATGCTAAACTCTTTTTGATTGCAATATTTTGAGGTTTCTATTCCTTTGTATCTTGTAGTCTAGTTAATTTTTATTTCTATTTGACCTAGTTTGAATTTTAATAACTAAATTAATTATACTTACACTAATTATACTGACAATAAGGTGCTAATGACCTAAGCAGTCGAGGCACCCAAATAATAAAAAGTCCGTCACGCAGGAGCTGCATAACTAAGCACTTTCCTCAGAATTTGGGTAGTGTAGACTGCTTTCCAGAACAATTTGCTTAAAATATCCTACGTAAATAAAATAAAAACATGAATAGTTCTCTTTTAAATTTGTAATGAGTAACTGATCAATTATTAATTTGCTTCCAGAGTTATGTTTACACATGGTACCTGTTACACTACGTAATAAATACAAAAAACCTCATATTATCGTATTTTGATCTAACGCAGGAACAGGATACAGTCACTCTAGTGGTAGAAAGCGCTCCTTGCGGCGGCTTTGTGAACCTACGTCTGGCGGGCTTTTCTATTGAAATATATTACAAATTAAACCCCCGCTTTCCGATTGACCGATTCAGCTCATTTTTACAACACTTCTTTCTCACGACCGGTATGAGTATATTAGGAATTTGGGTCCGGAGTAAACCCCCTCCTTCTAATGAACCGATTTAGTTTATTTTTACAACACATATTTACCTGTAGATTACCACTACGAATACCGAGTTTCGTCGAAATATACCAAAAATCACGGATGGTAGTGGCGAATTGGTATTGTGGGTCCGGAGTAAGCCCCCCCCCCCCTCCTAATGAACCGATTTAGTTTATTTTTACAACACATATTTACCTGTGGATTGCCACTACGAATACCGAGTTTCGTCTAAATATACCGAAAATCACGGCTGGTAGTGGCGAATTGGTATTGTGGGCCCGGAGTAAACCCCCCCCCCCCTCTAATGAACCGATTTAGTTCATTTTTATATCTCACTTTTCTCTCTACATTACCACTACGAATACCAAGTTTCGTTGAAATATAACAAATATTACGGCTGACATAGTCAAATTAGTGTTTTGGGTTCGGGGTAACCCCCCCCCTTCCGGTGGACCGACTTTGGTGGTTAACGCACTCGTTCAATCGTTTGCTAATTGAATGCTATATACCAAGTTTCGTGACGCAAAAAACAAAAACTCTGGCCGCTATCGTATTAACAGACACACACATATATATATATATATATATATATATATATATATATATATATATATATATAAATTTTAACGGGGGTCATTTTCGGTATCTACTAGGTAGGATCGATAAAGATTTGAAGACATTTTTCATGCCGGAGGAAAGTGCTAAAATAATATGAAAAAAAAAACTTTTTATGACAATTTAACGTATTATTTTTATATAACTGAGTAGTCTGTATTTGATGAGATGAACGTCTCGTGAAATATCTGTAGGCCAATAGTAACCATTTATAAAATTATCTCAGCACAAAATTCAGTTTTTTTAATTCCATATAAAATATAGATAGACTATACTTTTTGATTTTATACCTATTGAAAGTAGATTTATTCTTATTATAATGAGAAAATTATTTATTTTAGTCGGTGGAATGCCGAAGATTGCGTTCAGTATAGGCAGCTCCTTTCGGAATGGAATTTTTAATCATTAACATAGATTTAGATGGAGATAGTTAGCCGCTGTAGAGATACGAAGACAGGTATAGTTGGGATTCGGCTAGGAGAAAAACGTCAGACTTTCAAAAAGAAATCTGTATTTTGGACGTTTCGACTGCAACAATGGCAGCCTTCTTCAGCTAAAAAATATATACAACAAAAAATATATACAACAAAGTTGTACATATTTTTTAGCTGAAGAAGGCTGCCATTGTTGCAGTCGAAACGTCCAAAATACAGATTTCTTTTTGAAAGTCTGACGTTTTTCTCCTAGCCGAATCCCAACTATACCTGTCTTCATTAACATAGATTGTTTTCATAATTTCTAGTTTTTTATGAGCGCCTTTTAGGGTAGTAGAGCTTTTGAAACTAGGAACAATACATTCTAATAAAGATTTCTTCATTTATTTTCCATATGTTTATATCTCAGGTTTGTCGACAGCCAGGTAATTGATACCGGAATGTTTAAAGAATAAAGGTCATTATTGTTTAAAACATGTAGAATTCCAACAGACCAAAAAGTTTGGAGGAACACAATTACCAAGACATTTTAAAGTTATATTTGTACTACAAGATGTTGGTTGTTTTAAAGAATTGGGCTTGAGGGCAATCAACTTCTTGGTTGTCATTTTCCGATTTATTTGTGGTTTATTTACTTCCTATGTTTGTGATATCTGACCATCATTAGTATTGTGTTATTGGTAAACTTATATGATAATTGATACTATTCGTTACATACCTTTCATTCTTTTTTCCCCTTGAAAACAATATTTATTTATTTATTAATGTTTACGCAACTGTGGCAGCAAACATTTTGAGAATAATAATAAAGAATCCACAATTTTCTTGAGGTAATATGATGTAGTAGCGTTAATGTAGGTATTACAAGTTTTCAGTTATATTAATCATATGTGAAATGTGTTTGAATGTAAGTGATATGTTTGGGTTCAAGTAGATAGTAATAATGAGTAAAGATTTTGGTAGTGAGTGAAAACAATATACTTATGCTCACCTGTTTTTTACTATCCTGACTTGATAAATTTATTTGTTTAACTTTTTAACGTCCATTATTATTGACAAAGAATTTTAGGATGGATTATCTATAGGTTACCACTCTTTTCTAGCAAGGATAGGGCTGATGCCTTTTCTTTTTTCTAAAGAAAAGCCACCACCCCATACTGGGAATCGAACCCACCGCCCTTGGCACAGAGTGTTAAGTGCTCACGCCTTAACACTCACGGCCACCGGGACTCCTTTAATAAATATATACAGAAATACATCATATGTACAAAATATTAGCTTTTTCTATTCGAAGCTTTCTAAATGGCTCCGGGGATTATTTGCATAGGTCATTAGCACATCTAGTAGTTAGGTCTGTATCGTTTTAATTTATTTTGTGATACTTGTATATTTATTTCTTCTTGTTATTAATCTTAAGTTAAAGTGGCAAACTCCATTGTACAATATTGTATCTTTTTTTAAAATCAATGAAAGGTTCAATCATTCATATAAAATAATATGTAGAAAAACTTAACGAGTGTTTGTCAAGGAATATGGAAATTCATAATATAAATAGATATGAGAAATATGACCTCAAACTTAGTCTGGTCTCAGGGAACTGGTGTATTCCCTGGGACCAGACTAAGTTGTTACAGTCAATGTTTAATATTGTGGTAAATAAACAATATTTACCACAACCCTTAACACTCCCTTAATATTTACCACACCCTTAATATTTCTTGTTACTAAGGATGTATGAATAAACCACAAATGATCCCCGAGAATAATAAATATAGCGAAGAGAAACCCTTGGGTAACTCCTTACGGCATCTTCCTTAAAGCCATAGAGTCGTCCTTTGATGCAGAAAGCAGCCCTTTGACAATAATTAGAACCCTGTCTCCCCTTGCCTTTGTAACCCTCCCTAATCACCTGAAGGAAAAACCTAGCCGCTTGTCAAAGACATCCAACGCTAAATCTAATTAATCTAACTATATTTGTTAGCGCGAAGACTCCTACCAAACCAGAAAGAGCATTGGCTCCTATTTTTGGTAGAAGATGGTTGAATGAAAAAACACACCTTTTAAAACAAAATCGTTTCGCGCAGGAGCTGAATAACCAAGAAGATTCCTCATTCTCACACGAGGAAGTGGTGTACCACCCAGAGGCAGGCAGATCAATTTAAGATATTCGCTGGCAAAACGAGAACGGAGACACTTCTTAACCTCTCTAGACGTAAGGTAAGACCACTAACAGCTCTCCTTATGAGGACACTGTAGATTGCTTCTCAATCTTCACTCCATGGAGCTTACAAACATCTCATGGTGTATACTATGCTTTGAGGATGAAGAAACTCCATGACACATTGTTTGTGGTATAGCTTATTGTTGATCCGAGGAGGATACCAGAGCTGAACCTTACATCCCTTAGGAGGTTCATTGTTGATAGGGTACTGACACTGATAACAAAACGATACAATAGATCTCATAGGCCTACGTGCGGCTCTTCTGCATAGATCCGGGCACCCGATTTCAAATCTAAGAATACTCCTCAGCACGATGTGAGAGAGAGAGAGAGAGAGAGAGAGAGAGAGAGAGAGAGAGAGAGGGAGGGAGAGAGAGAGAGAGAGAAGGAGAGAGAGAGAGAGAGAGAGAGAGAGAGAGAGAGAGAGAGAGGAGAGAGAGAGAGAGAGAGAGAGAGAGAGAGAGAGAGAGAGAGAGAGAGAGAGAGAGAGAGAGAGAGAGAGAGAGAGATGTTATTCATAACTTTATAAGTGAAATAAAACCTAAATATCTTTTGGTACACGAATGGGGACAAAGGCCAAGCAGGAGTTATATTACTGATTGAGAGTTATTTTTTCATTTTGAAGGTGGACATATTCGTATTTGTAATTTGTTACATAGTAATACCCTAGATATAAATCATTTCAACTATTATAAATTATAAGAAAATCCAAACAATGTCTTATTAAAATCTGTTTCCGCCAATACTCTAGAGCTTGTGACGCTAAATGAAATTACCTCTCATATCTATGAGGACAGACATAAATATACAAATATAGCGCAGAAAGTGTAGAGATCTCTGATTCATGATCATAAAGCACACTAGGGAAATAGTGTGGTCAGTGATACGTTCCGGCCATATGATTTTCCCATTTGGAAGTATCAATGAAGGAGTGCACCTAATAAAGTCTGGGATCCCACTTCCATGGACGAATGCACTAGAAGATGAAATCTTAAGCTCACGTCCGAGTTAAGAACTCGGTTCCTCTGCCTACTCCTAAAATAATATAAATATGAGTGTCCGTGTGTTAAAATAAACGCCCAATTTTCTGCATCGTATGGGTTTATTGGGCTAATTTTCATTACAACGTATGTGCACGTTATTCGAGACAAAATTGACATACTTAGCCACTCATAAAAGGCGGTTTGAAGCTAAGGCTCATAGAAATCTTTGTACCATAAAGTTTGAATGTATAAGCAACGCCCGAGTGACTGAACAAGACGAATCCCCCTGAATAGAAGAGGCTCCTTTTCAACTCCCCAGCTTTCTTCGACCTATTTACTCTTAAGAGCAACCTCCAGAAAGGAAAACTTCATTTTGGCAGACCTTACTCACGCCTCATGTGTTACATACCAAAAGAATACATACTTTTATTTACTCACTAACTGCATATATATATATATATATATATATACATATATATATTTACATATACGCATAGTTGGAGAAAGCAGCATGATGGACCCCGACTGTTAGTACTTTCCTCCGAAGGAAAGTAAGCTATTGAGGTAGCACTCATGACGGAATTTTTGAAAAATTTCTTCGAATCTTTATCGATCCTACCGAGTAGACACCGAAAATGACCCCCGTCAACTGAAGAGACAAATTTGTTATAAAAATAAACTAAATCGGTTGACTAGAAGGAGGGGTTTACTCCGGATAGAAATTACTAATTTCCTTATACCGGTCGTAATTTCTTTTGTATTGTAACGAAACTCTTTATACCTCCTGGCTATCTAACATGAAAGAAGTGTTGTAAAAATGAACTAAATCGGTCTATTGGAAAGGGAGGGGGTGTTACTTTGTACTATGTTTGAATTGAATTCTTCCGCCAAACGCAGGTTCGAAGATCAATAGATCAAAATGTGAAGCTTTGTGTATTTAGTACGTACTGTAGTACCCCTCATAGCCAAAACTCTGAAAGGAAATTAATTACAAAATTAATAATTGAAACAGCTGCTCTTAAAAAATGCAAAAGAGTAGAACTATTTATGTTTATATTTTATTTATCTATATAGGTTACTTTAAGCAAATTATTCACGAATGCACTCGACACTGCCCAATTCTGAGGAATGTGATTAGTTATGCAGCTCCTCCGTGACGGACTTTTAATTATAATAACGACGTTCTTAAAAATAGAACACAGCCACAATTAAGCGGATAAGATAGCGCAAAGGATGGATTCATTTCGTTGATTAAAAATCCCTCACGAATGATGAATTTATTCAAAGTGTTGTTTTATCATCATAATGCTAAAGCAGTTAGGCTCGAACAACGCTACAAGAAGTATTGAATTTATTTGAGAGCTTTTGATACATCCTGCTTACTCCCCAAACATTGCCCCATGAGATTTTCACTTATCTCCTGCCTTACTACCTTTTTTTCACTAGAGAAAAGTTAATTTTTATTTATTTATTTTATTTTAGGAGCTTCGCAACAAAGCGATTTTCTCCTTTAATTTCATTATTACAATGTGGCATTTAAGAGTACAATTTTGAAAATTACATAAAAATAACATCATGAACATTAAAGAAATTAAAAAGTCCGACTCGCATTAATTTCACCATATTAAAACAAAAATAACAAATTATTGACAACAAGTCGAACAGCTATACGCAGTATCTTAAGAAGAAAAGTTAAATCTAAACAAGATGTTCTAAATACATTTTCGATTTTTTATTTATTTTTCATCAAAACAAGAGTCATTCTACAGCAATGAGATTGAAAAAAATGTCTGTAAGATGGCGGTAACTCCTAAATAGTGAAGAAACAAATAGCATTGATTTATATATGTTTTATTTCCACAATATAGAAATTCGTTCGAAAACTAAAAAAAATAAAAAAAAAAAAAAAATAATGAATGGTAGAAAATTCATAATTTCATCGAGAAAAAAAAATTAATGCAATATAATAAATCACATGGTACCAATTAATGGCTTAAGTACATAGGTTATAAGTTGATTACCATTCCTAGGAGAATAAATCAAAAAATAAAATAAAAAGATTTTCCTAGGAATGATAAGAAAGCTAATGCTAAAAATAATCAGCCATCAGTTGGCGATGGCTGAATGCATTTTTAAACATTTCAATCAATTAAAAATAAGAAACTGCATCATTTACTTCCTTCTAGACTTTCTTAAGCAAGGAGAGCTTTTGCTGTTTCGCAGAGACCTGGATGTGAAACGAATCTATTAATTTTAATGTTATTGAGGCTCAGTACATCCAAGCTATTCTAGGACTAGTGAGATATTTCGGGCAAAATGGTTTTGGATTTTTTCTACAATAATAAACCGAATTTGGAATTCTAGTGCCAAATTCAACAAAAGTAGTTTGTTTAGCGCGACACCTAAGAGTTGACGACGGCAGCCAATAACGAGCTCGCCCGTCTGGCAACCGTACCCCGAAAATCAAGAACATTATGCATCTCTGAGGTGCGAGCCACTACCGTAAGGTGAAAACGCGGACAAATTTCACTTAGGGTGCGTTTACATCTGATAGTTATTGCAGGATATTTATGTCAAACAGAGATTCTGACTAATATAAACTGCAAACAATTTATGTCCGAGATATATATTTCTATCACGAACTATAAGGGTGCGTTTACATCTGACACTTCTCGCAGGAAATATATCTCAGGGGTCGGATAGATATTCTCTTGAAGGTTTACATACTGACAGAAATAGCTAGACATTTATGTCATGGATATGTATAGAACAGTTCTGGATTTGTTTTAATTTGCGATAAATTCACCAAAAGCACAAATAATCAGTGTTTACATGTATTGGTATAGAAGTGTCGACAATACAGCTAGTAGCCAAGATATTTATCTCTGAAATTAAACTCTTCTCGTCACTAGCAAGTGTAAACCCACCCTAATGGTGTGCTTACATCTGACATTTCTAGCAGGAAATATATCTCAGGTGTCGAATATATTAATTATAATAATTATTATATCCGACATCTCAGATAAATTTCCTGCGAGAAGTGTCAGATGTAAACGCACCCTTAGCCAAATCAAAACAATTGTGTGGTACGAAGTATTAGGTATAAGTGCTTTTTCTAATAACCTTATCGGCGCCTAGAGTTATTCGAAAATTATTAATAAAAATATTGAAACTCTATTCTTTTCACGACTCTAATTTATTGATACGTGGGATTGTGGTGGTTTACATTTATGGGGAAAGGATCTAACACCTCAATGCTGAAGTACCAGATTGTGTGAATATTCGTTCGAGCACGTATGTTTGATGGATATCTCGCAATGTCGCCGTTGAGCAATACTCTCTGTTACAGGCGATCTTGATAGCATGTTATCGCATACTAACCGTTGTTCCAACCACAGGTGCCAGTTTAAAACTTCTGACATGTGAAGTGGGCTTTTGATTTGGGCTCAATACACAAAAAAATTATAACTAGCACAAATTTTTAACCTAATATGGAAGGGGTAACTTTTCAGTCCTCTTTTGCTACCATATATTTCATTGTTTTAAATTGGAATATCCTGTATCACACTTGTCAAAGGAACTCTTTCCGAATATTGTGCCGTCACAAGAAAAACGTTTCTATTATTTGCAAAATACGAATTCATATTGCAAAAAACTCACTAACTCACAGCCTTAGTAGTTTCTGACTTAAAAAGATGCGAGTTTCTTGACATCTCGTATTATAGCGTGTTGCCTCTGTTAATTTTCTGTTAAAGATTATTTATTTATTTATTAAGAGTTTCACAACTTTTGGCGACTTGTTCTTTAACAGTATATCAAGATATTACAAAATACTTTTTGCACATCGTCTATATAACAAGTCAGTACATTTTCTGAGTATAGCTAGTACATTAGTGAGCTAATTAATAGTAACAATAACATTGTTTATACAATATATTTCACAATAACAAAACGGTAATATAACAGATATTAATTAGAGTGTGAAAAAAAAGTAAGGGGGGGGGGGGTAGAAGAGGTAAGATTATAATTAAGTCACCACCCCTAGTGGGAAGCGAAACTAAAATAAATAAATAAATGACTGTACATTGCATAATATTAACGCGTTATTGCGTGATATCTTCTCTAGTTACTAAAATAAATGACTGTACATTGCATAGTATTAACGCGTTATTGTGTGATATCTTCTCTAGTTACTAAAATAAATAAATAAATGACTGTACATTGCATAGTATTAACGCGTTATTGCGTGATATCTTCTCTAGTTACTAAAATAAATAAATAAATGACTGTACATTACATAGTATTAACGCGTTATTGCGTGATATCTTCTCTAGTTACTAAAATAAATAAATAAATGACTGTACATTGCATAATATTAACGCGTTATTGCGTGATATCTTCTCTAGTTACTAAAATAAATAAATAAATGACTGTACATTACATAGTATTAACGCGTTATTGCGTGATATCTTCTCTAGTTACTAAAATAAATAAATAAATGACTGTACATTGCATAGTATTAACGCGTTATTGCGTAATATCTTCTCTAGTTACTAAAATAAATGACTGAACATTGCATAATATTAACTCGTTATTGCGTGATATCTTCTCTAGTTACTAAAATAAATAAATAAATGACTGTACATTACATAGTATTAACGCGTTATTGCGTGATATCTTCTATAGTTACTAAAATAAATAAATAAATGACTGTACATTACATAGTATTAACGCGTTATTGCGTGATATCTTCTCTAGTTACTAAAATAAATAAATAAATGACTGTACATTGCATAGTATTAACGCGTTATTGCGTGATATCTTCTCTAGTTACTAAAATAAATAAATAAATTACTGTACATTACATAGTATTAACGCGTTATTGCGTGATATCTTCTCTAGTTACTAAAATAAATAAATAAATGACTGTACATTACATAGTATTAACGCGTTATTGCGTGATATCTTCTCTAGTTACTAAAATAAATAAATTAATGACTGTACATTGCATAGTATTAACGCGTTATTGCGTGATATCTTCTCTAGTTACTAAAATAAATAAATAAATTACTGTACATTACATAGTATTAACGCGTTATTGCGTGATATCTTCTCTAGTTACTAAAATAAATAAATAAATGACTGTACATTACATAGTATTAACGCGTTATTGCGTGATATCTTCTCTAGTTACTAAAATAAATAAATTAATGACTGTACATTGCATAGTATTAACGCGTTATTGCGTGATATCTTCTCTAGTTACTAAAATAAATAAATAAATGACTGTACATTACATAGTATTAACGCGTTATTGCGTGATATCTTCTCTAGTTACTAAAATAAATAAATAACTAGAGAAGATATTACGCAATAACGCGTTAATAATGTGCAGTCAATACCTATATTTGATGACTTTGTACTTAATTTTTTGGATATATATTTGGGATTATTTTGGATTATAAACACCGATATAATACATTATAAACACGATATAAGACGTATAACCATCAAGGATTAAATCATATAGGCTGCTAGGATTGCTAACACGTGACAGAGCTTTATGTCGCTGACCGTGCAAAAATCAGCTAATACTTAGATCCACACCCACAACTTTTAGCGTCTTACCTTGAGCTTTATGAATTGTCATCACGAAGCATAGGCTCATACACAAAACATACTGTACTCGTTTTAACATAGAAAATAGATGGATAGATAGAAAATATAGAATAAAGAATAGATAGATATAGATAATAAGTTTATAAAGATATAGAAGAAAAATGTTCGAGGGATTCTTTACATTGGCATAACGTTTTTATTTATGAACCGATTTAGATGAAACAAACACTGCATTTTAAGTGAATCATATCGCAATATATTAGTGAAAACTACATCTAAATCTGAATAGCCGTTGTCGAGATTATCGTGCACAAACACAAAAATTCTAACAATCACTGATTTGGGTGCTATTACGTTGATAAAGGCCCCCAATATTTTTTTATATATATATATCTCTTCCATGACAGCGATCTTTAAATTTTTATTGTATGTATATATATTTAGATAGGCGATTTTTAATTATTATTTTTTTATAGCCCTGAGTCTTTCACGCCAAGTCACAACAATAACATAACTTCTTGTATAATGCGAGAGACAAGATATATCTTATGATACATACGTGAATCATATTTCAAAAGGGCTGCTCTGGACAGAATTTAATCCCACTGAAAGCTTCCCCAGAGAACATACGAAGGTACAATATAGACACAAAGAAGATTACAATATCTAGAGGAAGTGTAGCCACAAGCTCTTGGAATATCCCTCCTGGTGGATCGTTAAACCGCGCCATTCCTAACGTATGAATCGTAAAAGTCAAATTAGGACCATCGAGAAGCTGGAATTACCTCTAAGGGCCTCCTGTTTCGGACCCCATTGAAGCAGTTAGGATAATAAAAATCCCTTAAGCTCTCCGGCAACTTCCTCGAGTGCTTCTTCCGAGGGTGCAAGCTTTTAAGAAAAATACTCCGAGCACTTTGCAGAGGACGTTAGGGTTAAAACTCCACAATTTTTATGGTGGATTTCATCTACTCTCCATGAAATTAAAAGCGTTTATTTCTCCTCTTTCTTTTAAAGAGAATATAATTAATTACGCTTTTAAAATTATATATTATTTGTTAACTTTGGGCAATCTAAAGATCCTTCTGCAATTCGAATTTTTTTTATTAATTTTTATTTCATTATTATTCGTTATTACCTGTAGAAAAGTGGCCCTATTTATGAAATTTATTTTAATGAACAGCCGGAATGGTCAACACATTTCTATTTAGGTACCCACGAAGTATACCGTGTTTCATTACAACAAAAAAAACAGAAATTACGATCTGTATGAGCAAATCAGTAATTTTGGGACCGGTGTAAATCCCTCTTTCAAATGGACAGGCTTTTTTTTAAGCACATTTTTACAACAAACTTTAGGCTTCCATGACGTTTACCGAGTTTCGCTGCAATATAACAAACATTAGATATAGAAAGTCCTGCATTGAGGTAATTGTGACGCAGAAATGGGCGTTTGATCTTAACATGAAGCAGAGCTACTCAAACTTTTGTCTATATTCAAATGTGTCTTCGGGATTTTTTTTTAATATATTGTAAATACAAACCATGTTTGCAGAATCTACATTAAATTTCCAATAGAAAACAACCATTATTAAAGTATTACCATGTAAATTAAGAGCTATACCAAAAATTAAATAGATATTTATTTATTTCATTTGAGCTCCGCAACAGTGGCGACGAGCGCATTGGGACGACAGAAAAAAGTTCCGTTAAATATTAGTCAGTCAGTTGAAAAAAATTAAATAGATATGAGCTATTGATATAAATGTTTTCTTAAATTATTCAATCTTTTCTTAATCAGCTATTTGTAAATTTGGAAGTTTGCCTCCCCCTCAAAAGTTGCTTTATTCAATAAGCTTTAAAATTGTTCGTCGTAGTTTCAGAAAAGTATTAATTGGATGTAATTATTTTCTGATTCCTAAGTAGTATCTAATAAATTTGCTTTAGCGTGAAGAGGCTTTAGAGGAGTATCAGGTAAAAAATAAAATAAGCCGGTTAAAAAAATAAATGTCTATATAATAAAAAAAATAAAACACTTGGCAATTGAAAAATAATAATAATTAACTTCTGATAATAAATTAAATAATAAATAACGGTCCACTGCCAGATAATTTAAAGAAAGTCCAAAAAAATCACACAGAAAATCAGCACCACGTTGTCGCACTTTTTATACACACAAAACTTAAATTTGGCTAGGTAATTTTCGGGTTACCTCAAAGCCGCGGTAAGAAATTTAAATATTCATAAATTATTGTGGCACCGGCAACACTGACTAACCCTACGTAACCTTCCCATTGTTGACAGTCAGGTTACGGTGTTGTCAGTCAGTTTACTTTCGTGGTGCTACAAGGCTATTCTGAACACATTCTTTAGTTTCACACGACAATGGCGATATCCCATCCTTCCCACGCTTGATACACACATTTTTTGGTCTGATTAAGGGTTGGGAGATACTTCGGAATCAAGGGTGAAAGAAGAGAAAAGAATATTTTGGAAATAATTACAATTATTCTAAACGTAATAAATACATATATTATTCTTTTTAATTTTTTTCACAATTAAAAATGTGAGGTAATTATTAATTAACACACATTTTTTCTCGCCTTCTTTACATTATTTTTAAGGAGAGAAAAATAAAGACGATTGGTTTAAAATCAATTAAAATGTTTGTTAATTAATAATTACCTAACATTTTTGGTGGTGAAAAAATTTAATAAGAATAATATATGTATTTATTAGGTTTAAAAAATTAATAATAGCAAAATGTTTTTACAACTAGTCTGGGAAGCAAAAATAAAGATGATTGGTTAGAGGTCAAGATCTACTAAAATGTTTGTTAATACATATATTGCTTTCCACTCATCAAAATCCTAAAGTCCTGTCCCTATAAAGCGCCACCCACCCACTCTCTCCACCGAGGCGACTCAAAAGACATTGGCCTAGAGATCTGCTGCAGTGGCCAAGTGAAGTGTTAGCAATGGCTTTCTCTTTGTTCAAGTGGGACAATTTTCTGTGGCTCACCGATCTCTCTTCGACTCCAGCCACTGGTCGGAGCAGAAGGGAGCTTAGGTAGGCCCCTCTCAACGTCATCTTAGCGTCTTTCTGGCGTTAATCGAGGGTGAAGTTGGGAGACCTTGAGCACAGAACCTTCATATTGTATCATTCATCATATTACCAGATGTATTCATATGCAGGATGTAATAATCAATAAAGAAATAAATATAAAAAATACATAAATTATATTCTTATGCCTTGAGAGTCTAATTTTACTAAATTTCTATTCTATTAATTAAAATTAAATGGAACCCATTGAAACAAGATAAGATGGGAAATAAAAATTGATAAAAAAATGCCTCACCTAAATGTAAAGCCTTAAATTGATATTAAGCTGAACATCGAACGTAATGAGACCACAATCTTAATATTCTCATTATTTTAAACACCTTGAAAAGGAATTTCCCCTATTAGAAGAACATAAGTTTACAGAAGATAACTATTAGACTAGATCGTGCTGCTGTGAAGCTGGAGAGCATTTTGAAGTGTTGATAGTAAAGCTAGTCTTTGCCCTCTGATACACAGTGATACTGCTAAGTGGATACAGTGTTTAACTTCACTGTAGGTCTTCCATGCCAGATATCCTCCTTTCCCTTGGCTTAATCATATTAGGCGATAAGTTTGAAGCACGTTCTACCAAAAGATTTATTAGTTTATTCCTAAAAGTTATGGCTCTCGCTCTGGTCTCTGTTAGCCCTCTTGGGAATTTTAATAATTTTTTTCTCCCTCTTCCCCCACCCCCATAACGCCAGGCAAAAATTTATGAAATTTTCACTTTACAAGAGATGAATAAACTGAAGACATCTTTCAGGAATTTAACATTTACAATAAATAAGAGAATTTTTCATATTTCTTTTAAGAAATCCTTCTTATGTTTTCATAATATATATATATATATATATATATATATATATATATATAGTATAAAGGATATGTTCAAATTTCTTGTTGTAAATAATTTAAAGGCAAAATATTGCTAACAGTCATAAATAGACAATCATAAATTAAAAATTAACCAAAAAAATGTTTGTAATAATAATATGTAGTAAATTAATTATATTATTACTTGATATGATTTTTCCCAGTATTAAATATTAACAATATATATAATATAAAATAAATTATTACTACATTATTACAAAAAATGTTTAGGCTTACGTTATTGCTAATTTCTGATCTATTATTTATTTATTTAATTAGAAATATAAAGTAAGTTTAATTTAATTTAAAATTAATGCAAGGTTAATCTCAAACACTACCCGCGCAAAACCTAATCACAGAAGATAACATTTTAATAAATATCTGTATAAATATATATTAATCAATTTAACGAAAAACAGGCACACATAATTATAAAACCACAAGCATAGAAACACATGCACATCATTCGGGTCCTAGAAAATATTTATTATTTATTTATTGAGACTCTTCGCAGCTTTGACGATAAGAGCCCTTACATCTGGAAAACATTTACATTGGTTTATGGTGGATAGTTTTACATTGTTTTACATAAATAGATGGTAAATATAATTTAAAATACACAGTAATAGAGCTATAAGTTCAGAGGGTTATAATTCAAATTTATAATTTTAACTTATACAATTTATCATGTTAAACTAAGGAAATCAGTATTGAGGTGATCAAAACTCCAATGAGGATTAAGAAATTCAATACTTTTTACTACCAGATTATACACAATAGTCGTAAAAAACTACCTTCCAGTAAAAAAGTACAAACTTACTTATATTTAAAGTAGTACATTTTCTGCATTAACATAAACTCCTCGTCAAAAAAAACGCAACACCCTAAAATTTATTAATTTCACTGGGTTTTTACTGAAGCAGAGAATCATACCTTATTGTGTCTTATAATACAAGTACGTAGGAGTAATAAAAATTGTATTTCAGAAAAAAAAATTTAATTCCTTTAATTACAAACAAAAAATAAAAATGTATCCTAAAAATGAAGAAACAAAATTTTAACTTTTTTAAAATTAAATTGACTATTCTTACACTAATAACCAGTGTTGCCACCTCTTGCTTGAACGACAGCCTCCATACGTGTGGGCATGCTCCTGATCAAGTCCTGGACGGCCTCCTGAGGTAATCTTTCCCACTCTTCCAAAACGGCAGCCTCAAGCTCCCTGAGGTTGAATGGTGCTGGTTCCCTGGCTCGAACACTTCTTTTTAGTCTGTCCCATAAATGTTCTATGCAATTTAGGTCAGGACTCCGCGCTGGCCACGGCAATGTGTCGATATTGACTTCGTTTAGGTAGTCCCTAACAATACGGGTAACATGTGGCCTTGCATTATCATGCATAAGAAATGCATTTTCATCAATAAATGGCATATATGGCATGACATGGTCCTCCAAAATGTCTGCCACGTATCTTTGTGCAGTCAAAGGGCCCCCGCGAATCGAAACTAACTCCGTGCAAGCTTCCCATGAGATGCCACCCCAGAACATCACGGAGCCTCCACCATAAGGCTCCCTTCCGACTATACAACATTGGCTGTATCGCTCACCTGGCCTCCTCCACACTCTTCTGCGTCCGTCAGGAGAGTTTAGCGCCACTCTGGTCTCATCGGTAAACAGGACTCGTCTCCAGTCATCGACAGTCCAATCTCGGTGCTCCTGGGCAAACCTAAGCGGACTCTTCGGTGTTCTCTGGAGAGAAGTGGTACAACCATGGGCCTTCGTGCCCTCAGTCCAGTATTCCTCACTCGTCTCGTAACTGTTGATACCGAAACATGTAAGTTTCGGACACCAGCGACCAAGTTTCTTAAGTCGTTTGCTGTTATTAGCCGATTTCTGAGAGTCTAGAGCCGGATAAAACGATCGTCTTCCGCTGATGTGACCCGTGGTCGGCCCGATCCAGGTCTTCTTGTGTATCCTCCTGTCTCTCTGAATCGTTTCAAGGCCCGCGCGACAGTTGAAAAGTGGACCCCAAGTCGATTAGCAATGTAACGTGTGCTACGGCCTTCTTGGTGCATCGTCACTGCCCTAATTGTGTCATCTCTATCTAACCGTGCCATAATTACTAACGAATTCTAAAATAATGCGTACTTGATGAAATTAACACTGATACTGAGCCCTAGTAATTTTTTTTTGCATCGCTAAGTCGATAAGAATGACTATGGAATTAGTGCTGTTTATAAACAATAGGATTAAAGATAAGAAGAAGTGCTGGAATTCAAATGAAATTGTTGTTTTTCTCCTCCTATGTATTTGTCTGATAAGAAACATCAACTTAATATTTTTTATTTCAATTAAAAACTTGTGTAATCAATAAATTTTAGGGTGTTGCGTTTTTTTTTTTTGACGAGGAGTGTATATTGCTGCGAAATCTTGGAGTTACTGGATAAAGCAGCAAAAAGGATTTCTGAAGTGAAAGTTTCTTCGGATTGTTGCCAATAAAAGCAAAAGGGACTAGGCCCGAAACGATACGTCAATTAGAGTCGAACAACAGGTGTCTATGAAAGGGATAAATCAAAGAAGACAGAAGAAACCATTTTATCTTTTTTGAGACTTTTAAGATTAAAATTATGTTTGTCATCAAGTGAATAAATCATCAGTACAATAATGTGTCGTTCTGATTTATTCAAAAGCTCTGATGATTCCCCAATATATGTATAATAGCAGATAGAGCTTGGTTTTATTCTTTATGAATATAACACATGGAATTTAAAAGTTCTTTTTTTCAATTGTTGTTGGTCACATTTTCACCTTATTTCCGAAAAAAAAATAGAAACAAATTGGTTTTAATCATTTTGCTATTTCTGGGAGATACCAATTTAAATAAAATATATTTATGAATTATGTTTCCGTTTCTATGAATGATAATATTATCATGTGATTTGAATGTTTCCACTAATAATATTTTTAAAGTTTTTCCCTTGGTCTTTTTTATTAAAGAAATTTCCTGCTTTGTTTGAAAGAGTTTTCTTCGTTTATTTGTATTTTCAACTACATCATACATTTTTCATTTTATCATTTTATTTATATTATTGCCTTCCCCAGTCGGCGTTTATTTTATCATTTTTCTATGTAATATGGAGATGTTATTCTCTCCAAACTAGGAAGAGAATTAAATTTGCACAGTAAAAGAACAAGTTTATTTATTATTATATATTAAATGTGCAAATCGCCATGAAATGATATAAAAAATTTTATTCTTTATTAGATATCTCTTAGGAATAATTTTGGAGTTGACAGCATCAGGTTAAAACCATTTGCAACATAAAATTACTTCAATTAAAAATTAAATTGAATTACTTCCCTCGAATAGAAACATGACTGGGGGTTATAAAAGGGGTTATTAAAAGGGTTATAGTTTGGGTGTACAAATGATTTTTTGAATAAAGCTGTACGGCGGAAATGAATATACAGATCGGAAGGATGAGAGTGGGTGTTGCGGGAGTGAATACAGGATTTGAATTTAAGGAGTTGAAAGATATAAGAAGGCCCTTGAAATAGAATTATTTCTTTAAGGACCGAGCCGAGGAAGTACTTGAGACAATAAACAGGGAAAAGCCAATTTAACTCGTGGTAGATGTGCGATATATAGGAGGCTCTCGGGATCCCGAGGAATGAAACAGCTGGAGTTTTCCTTTGTGTTTGCCAGAAAAACCAGCGTACACTAAACAACCATAGTCGAACAGGGAAATAAGAGTGAGGTTACAAGGAGTTGAGCTGTCGGAGGATTGACAGAAAATGTAGGAAGTATTATTTTTCCAGGAAAGGTATTGACCTAATATGATTCCAAGGTTTTTAACTGATTTACAATATTCCTTAGGGATGCTGTTGAGAGCTGGAAAAGTATAGGTGGAACTTATGAGAACCTATTAGAATGTCTATAGATTTACAATATTCCTTAGGGATGCTGTTGAGAGCTGGAAAAGTATAGGTGGAACTTATAAGAACCTATTAGAATGTCTATAGATTTACAATATTCCTTAGGGATGCTGTTGAGAGCTGGAAGAGTATAGGTGGAACTTATGAGAACCTATTAGAATGTCTATAGATTTACAATATTCCTTAGGGATGCTGTTGAGAGCTGGAAAAGTACAGGTGGACCTTATAAGAACCTATTAGAATGTCTATGGATTTGTCCGGATTCAGGGGAACCTTGCTGTTTAGGAGCTCGATAGATAAATACAAAAATTCGAGTTTATAAATTCGATATTGTAGCAGAAATAGCAACAAGCTTGAAATAAAAATATTTCTACACTTGACTTTCCAAATCACACTAGGGATGAACATTATTTACAAACACTTGTAAACAAATTTGTTGAATAGATTCCGTTCTTAATTCAACATTTTTTTTCCTTGTTTTATGAGCAAAATGAAGCTCTTGAACAGAAAGGAAAGAAAAATGACTTTAACATGCCTCTAAGTAAATATAATCTGATTCGGAATATAAAAACTATTATGCGATAATTCCTATGATTCTGTAATTTAATAATATTCCCTCTCCGATAAGAAATCGTCTCTCCTCCCCAAACGTAACAGATGGCCAAAGCCTTTCAATAGGGACTCTATCAGGCTTTAAGGCTCCCAACAATAAAGTCATTTATTTCTATAATGCTATCAGCTTACAATTGATCGAAATGGGTTTCGGTTCACATGAGAGCAGTAGGAGATGAGAGGTAGAGATAAGAGCTGGTAGTGGCTGATTCTGGAAAAGGATTAGGGTGAATGAGCTAAGGCTGGCCCCTGTCACGCCCTACTCTCTCTCGGCATTACGGTAAGGATTTAAAGTTTATCCTCTTCTTACGGATAGCTTTGTTCTTTTTGCTTTAGCTTTCTTTCTCCTATACTAACTCTCTCTCTCTGGGAAATGAGAGTCGAAGGCTGTCTAGTTGAAAGGAGTACTTTATTACTTACGATTTTCACATGGCCTGAACTTTCTACCCAGAGCCATTCTTGGGTATCCCGAGCAGTCGAAACACCGTCATGTACTAGTGACATTCTTCAATAATGTGTTGAACGGTAAGTTATTTGTGACAAATAGTGATGCATGAGAATGGTGGAGGTTGGCGAAAAACTAAAAATTCCACTCGCAGGAACTGCGTCATCTTAGTGCGATTTCATAACTCCTTCTACCTGGTGTCATTTGAAAAGCTTAAAATAAGGGTACTTAATATTTTGTAAGAACGTTAGACACTTTCTTTCCTGAAATCTTGAATTAAAGTAAAATTTAGGCGCCACTGTGTACTACGGAAAACTTACTGAAATTACTCACTCCGCCTCTATTCCACTCGGAAAGCTCTATCTCTTGTATGAAAAACAAGCAAACATCCGGTCTCATTTTAAATATCTTGTTTTACTAGAAAATACATTTTACTCTTCAAAAGTTCTTTTAATCAAAAACAATAACAATAAAACACTAAGGAGAACCAACCTGAAGAATCGTTTAAGTAAATGGTCACATCAAACATCTCTGTAAACCATTTTTTGGAGAAAATGTAGAAAACGTTCGAATGGTCAGTATCCACGTACCACGATTTCACAACCGTTTTCGAAGTATTTAACAAAATTTACAAAAATCCCAAAAATGCTCGTGTCTGTTAATAAAAACCTTTTTATCTAAAACTCCCAACGTAACCAAAAGTTAAATGTCTTAATCTGTATGCCTGTCAAACATCTAGACAAAGTTTCGAATGAAACCATTGTTCGTAAGTACCCAAACTAAAAATTAGTTAGGAAAATTGGTTTTATTCACTTTTCTTGGAAACAGTTACAGATATAGGCTTAAAAATTGTTTCGTTCGTTTCCCTACGTTACAAAACCTACAAAAAGTGTAGGTACCTAAAAACCTAATAAGGCACTTCCGGATCGCGTCATGAGGTCAACCTCATAAGCGTATTTCTCTTAATGGAGGGAGGCAGAGAACGCGCTAAAAATGGTTCTCCCAATGGGATGCATAACGTAGCACCACAAATTATGCAATAAGGAGTGCACAGCTTACATAAAGCATTCTAAACTCTTTTCAAGAACACATATCGTCGATACAAAAGTACAGTATCGAGTGTGAAAAAACTTATTTTTCATTTTCAATTTTTGTGATTGCTGTAGGACTGATATACGTTGCTGCAAACTCCCGAAAATTAATGAAAACTAATTATCAATTACAGAAAATCAAACTAACGGATATGAATTAAGTCTAATTAAAATATATATAAAGTCATCTATAAGGTACCAAACCAATTTTCACATTCAATACTTTGCTTTTGTATCGACGATATGCTCCTAAGAAGATCCCCAAGGCCTGGTCTGATTCTGTAAACTAGAGACCTATCTACCCATCACCTAGAATATCGACATTCGAACAGAGATTAAAATGGTCAACCTAGAACAGGCTAACTCAAGACTAACTCATACTTTCTCGTAATACAGACGAGCTTTACAAGAGCTCAACTATTCCTATTCAGAAGTAGACCATTATAGCTAGACCGACCAGATATCAGGCTAAAGAATGGACCATTATAGCTAGACCGACCAGATATCAGGCTAAAGAATGGACCATTATAGTTAGACCGACCAGATATCAGGCTAAAGAATGGACCATTATAGCTAGACCGACCAGATATCAGGCTAAAGAATGGACCATTATAGCTAGACCGACCAGATATCAGGCTAAAGAATGGACCGTTTTTGATGAATTTCGTACAAAAATACTTGGTCACTAATAGAAGGTCGTGTTCATTAAACAGCCCAAACCGCCTGCACAAACACCATTTGTTCGGCGTAAGTCGCACAAAAAATAAATAGTAGATTTAACGAATTCCCCCTTTATAGGCTTCTTGACTCACTTCATATAGATTTTTGGGGAAATCATATGATTATATACGTGGGAATATGATTCTGATTAAATGCAAAATTGTCAATTTTCTGAAAGATCAGATTTACTTTGGAGAAATAGATGCTGGAAATTCGAAAGTGACGTTTTTTTTGTTTTGTTGTTTTGAACGGGTTGCCTCACTTTCTTGCCTTATTTGTTCCTTTTGATTAAAACAAGGTAAGTAAATGAGTAGCATGTTCGTATTACTTGTTGTTTTAGTAAGTGGATTATTTCCTCTTCGCTACTACCAGTTTCTTTTCCATTATGGCGCGTGAACCTGGCTTTCATCGAAACAACGTACTAACTATTTCTACTCCATGAATTACGAAAGACACTAGTGACAAGAATGCGCTAAGATAACGCACTTCCTGCGACTTTTTTTTTTTTTTCTTTTTTTGTATTTTCATCCAGTTATTTTTCTGGTAGACTATAAACCCGCTCCTCCCTGATATAAAAGCAAGGATACAAGATAATAGGAGAGCTGTGTGTTAGACAGAACAGATCTCGAACATAGCCATCGGTCTATTGATGAAGTCGGAGTACATGCCCTCGGCGCTTTGATCTACATTATGCACCAATGAACAATTCATTCTCCATCTCCTCTCCCTTAGCAATGGGATTAACAGCATTACAATGCTCTTCCAGGCAGTCATCGACAACCTCATAATCAACTAAATCTAACGCAGATGTACGCAGGAACGCATTGTTCCAAAGGCATTGGCTGCGATTTATGTTTTTAGAACATATCGAATATGAAAATCGGAGCAAAATAGGAACAAACATCTTCTACCTATTGAAAAAGTAATATATTGGAAAATGGTCTTATTCGATACTTTATTTAAGGCATATATATTGGAAAATGGTCTTATTCGATACTTTATTTAAGGCATATATATTGGAAAATGGTCTTATTCGATACTTTATTTAAGGCATATATATTGGAAAATGGTCTTATTCGATACTTTATTTAAGGCATATATATTGGAAAATGGTCTTATTCGATACTTTATTTAAGGCATATATATTGGAAAATGGTCTTATTCGATACTTTATTTAAGGCATGTATATTGGAAAATGGTCTTATTCGATACTTTATTTAAGGCATATATATTGGAAAATGGTCTTATTCGATACTTTATTTAAGGCATATATATTGGAAAATGGTCTTATTCGATACTTTATTTAAGGAATTATAGCCTATTCTTTAAAGGGGTTGAAAATTTGCGTCAAGCCGTATTGTCCACATCCAATAGCGAAGTCCGGAATCTAAAAACGAGATTTTTCATATTTGATAGTTTGACATGACTGGAAAAATATATAGAGTACAGGGAAAATAAATCCAAAGCTTGTTAATAAACTTAATAATCTTCAATTAAATGAGATACATACTGTTTATCTCCAGTGACTTTGCATATTGCTTTCTGCTCAATAGTCAAATAAAACCACCTTGCTACGTGAGTGGACCTTGTGAGTGGAGCCAACATGTGCCATCTAGATTCCAGGAGCTAAAGCAACTAAACACCAGATGTTCACTTTTGGTAAGAGCTAATGGTGTTCCATGTGTCTGGAGAGGTATATGAATCACATTATTGTGATCTGCCATCAAACACATTCTTATATTTTATTTTAGAGGCAAGCATATGTATACAAGATTCTGTTTAGAAATAAATAGGATAAGAAGGTGTAGATAATCGGACCTCGGTCTAATGTTCAATAAAACTACATTTTATGTCAAAATCAGTTATATTTCTGCCAACGTTTCGGCCTAACATTTAATCTTCCTTCATGGCTATTTAGGAGAGGAGAACAGTTCCTTGTTCTTGGAGGCTACATTTCTAAGCTATTTTCTGGGCTCAGAAATGTAACCTCCAAGATAGCAAAAGTGTTATCCCTTTCCTCAATGGCCCTGCAGAAAGATTGAATGTCAAGCCGAAACGTTGGCAGAAATATGACTTATTTTGACATAAAATTTAGTTTTGTTGAGCATAAGACCGAAGCTCAATTATTCACAATTTACAATCTCAAAAGTTGACTATATATTCTCAATACATAGAATGGATTGACATTACAATGAACTAAATAGTGATAAAACCAATCCTGATCAAAGTCTTGTTCAATTCCGGCCAACTGCCCGCCGATTTCGTGCTTACGTCATGATTCTTGCTCTATAATAATTTCCATTAAGAGAGATTATAATTAGTCTAATACTTTCATTGGTCCGAACCTGACCAGAATTGATTTTCGTTCCACATCAAATCAGGAGTTTAGACGCTCACTGGCAGCTTGATATGCAAAGCAATTATCTAGAATAGTGTATTCCTGGTAAATTTATTTTTGATTTCGACTAGATAACTGTGGTAATCTGAACACAATAAGATATTTTGAAGATCACTAAATTACTTGTGCTCTCCCAATTATGAAGTAAATATTTGCCTGTCGTGACTATTTTATATAGGTACTGCAGTTTTGATCGACTAATAATCATAATTGAACGAGTGCATTTGGCAAGTCGCTATCAATTTAAACGGCGAAACACGCAATAGAGTGGAGTGATGAACGCTTGGTAAACTGGATGGTTGTGTTCTTGACAGCTGACAGAGTGAATAATCCCCTAGTTTCCCTGATTAACCTGAGACAAGACGGATTCACTAACAAATGAGAACGCGCATTAAACCACAGATTGCATCCTGCAGAAATGCACAACAATGTTTGGGAAGATCACCTCAAACATTATTTAATTACATATTATAAGATAGTGACCCTATTTGTCCAATATATTAGTCTGTGGCAGAAGGTCAATTTTATAAAAACACTCACTTTCTTCTCAACTCTTTTATTGCGCTCTACATATTTCACGTCGTTATGACGCCTCTTCAGGATCACGTAAACTAAATAAAATGAAATATGGTTACAGCCTATACATTAGAGAACCTTCCGCAGGTAGGGCCACGTCTGGATTTTATTTTATTTAGTTTAGGTGCTCCTGAAGAGGCGTCACAACAACGTAAAATATGTAGAGCGTAATAAAAGAGAAGAGAAGAAAGTGAGTATTTTTATAAAATTGACCTTCTGCCACAGACGAATTTATTTAATTACACTTTTCAGCAATTAATACACCTAAAAATGTGAACGTGAACAAAAAAAAAAAATACAAGTGCACTAGGACATTTTGGGTTTCCGTGCACTATAAAATAGAAGTCCGTCTCGCAGGAACTAATCATACATTCGAGTTTTATCCCTAGTGCTGTTTGGAAAGCATAGATTCGAAACAGTTAATCTTTTGTTTCCGTGCTTTTTACTTTCGTGAAAAATGTAGGCACGCAAATAGTCCCAAAGGGAAGTAAGATTTTAGGCGCCACAACAGGAAACTGACAGTATCCTAAGCAGAAATCCTCAGCCTTCTAAACTGTCGTTCTAGGAAAATACATTAACAAATAAGTTTCTCATTTCCTTATCTGTTAAATGCAATTAACTATATAGCGATTGACACCTGAGGCACACATTTTTCAAAAGAACGGAAAAAACACTTCCAAATTTTATGTACCGATTTCACCGAATAAGATCGTCCCAACGTAAATTACTTCAGAGCAGTTTTATTAGGAAATTAAATAATAATAATAAGAAAAATTTGTTGAAAAACTAGCTTTACTCACTTTGCTCTTTGTTTCCCTACGTTGGAAAAACTATAAAACGTGTATTTGGAAGCCTATAAACGTTAAGTCGCAAGCTCTACGATTTCTTTCGCAAAATTGTAGTTAACGAACTCAACTTTTTAGAAAATTTTTGAACCAACTTTTATCAAAACCGGAACATTTTTAGGAAAGCTAGAGAGTGAACAGACAAATATTTTTATATATGTATATGTAAACCATTCGTATGATATGCTGTTCCTGTTAAGTCTATGTATTACACTAGCTGAATACCCGTGCTTCGTCACGGCAGATAAGTAGTTATTTTATTGCGTTAAATAATGTTTCATTTAAATTACGTTACTATACAATTCTGTGCATTTTATTACAGCACAGTTCCCGTCATACTATATTTTATTCAATGGGCGTTAAAATTTAAAAGTTTATGTTTCCAAGAAGTCATATGGTAACACCCAATATATCTACGAGTATTACCAAGGTTATAGGCGAGAAGGCATTGCAAGGGTTCCGGATATTATTACCTTACCTGGAAAACCTAAGGATATGCCATACATCACGGTTTGACCGGGACTGTCCCAGTATTTTGCAATTGTTTCGGTGTCCCGCCCGATTTTATCAATGTCCCGGAAAAGGCTGTAAGATGTAAAAAGTAATGAATTCATGTTTATAAGAATCTTTTTTAAATCGGTTACTTTTCTACAATCAACATTTTTACTACTGCTCACAGTGTCAAAGAAATGAGAAGTAATCTAAGTGTAAAAAGCTGGAACTACCTGCACAGCGCTGCCAGAGACACAACTATTTCGCTGAGAGATTTTTTTAAAAAAATCAAGTAGCAAAAAAAGCCCAGCCCAAACCGCTCGACAGAAAATTTTGAAATTTTGCATGGACACTCCCTATATAACGTAGGCGCTCGCTAAGAAAGGATTTTTTGATATTCGTATTTTTAAGCATTTTTAGGGGGGTTTAAAGTTTGAGTTGGTTAGAGAAGGCAAGCCTAGGCAGCCTGCGTTGCTAGGACGATAAAGAACAGCTGTTACCTTACATTATCTATCTCATAGTTTTATTCCTAATTGAGGTTAATTTCAACTATGATGGCAGACCTTGAATTACTAGAAATTAACTGTCCCTCATAGAGTTTTAATTGCGTTTCTTTTCCGCCTGTCCCCGTGAGATAGGCTTGCCATATTTTTGGAGAGTTAAACCGAGACACATTACTATGGGATGGGCATACCAGGGGGGGGGGGGGATAAAAAGAGTACAAATTATAAGCAAAATGGTTGGTGACTTTTAAGCCTAGCAACTAACGGGAAGGGGGAATCCTGAACTGCTAGTCTACCCAAACCTTAAAAATAAGAACGGAACTTTTTTTGCTACTTGATTTTCTTAAAAAAATCTCTCAGCCAAATAGTAGTGTTGGGCAGCTGGCAGTGCTGTGCAGGTAGTTCCAGCGTTTTAAAGTTAGATTACTTCTCATTTCTTTGACACTGTGAGCAGTAGTAAAAATGTTAATTGTAGAAAAGTAACCGATTTAAAAAAGATTCTTATAAACATGAGTTCATTACTTTTTACATCTTACAGCCTTTTCCGGGACATTGAGAAAACTGGGCGGGACACCGAAACAATTGCAAAATACCGGGACAGTCCCGGTCAAACCGTGATGTATGGCATATCCTTAGGTTTTCCAGGCGAGGTAATAATATCCGGAACCCTTGCACAGCCTCCTCGCCTATAACCTTGGAAATACTCGTTAATATATTGGGTGTTACCATATGACTTCTTGGAAACATAAACTTTTAAATTATAACGCCCATTGAATAAAATATAGTATGACGGGAACCGTGCTGTAATAAACTGCACAGAATTGTATAGTAATGTAATTTTAATGAAACATTATTTAACGCAATAAAATAACTACTTATCAGCCGTGACGAAGCACGGGTATTCAGCTAGTATTTTATAAATGTACATGTGTGTGTGTGTATATATATATATATATATATATATATATATATATATATATATTTGTTATTTAAATTTAAATTCAAATTAGAAACATTTCGTATAATTTAAATGAAGTATCTTTTTTGTTATCTGTATGCGAAGGCCTTAATATAAATATATAACAAAAAATGTTTAAACATTTTTTTTTAAATTTTGTTGTATTTTATTACATAATTACTTACACAAATTATTTTTACAAATACAATTTTTTACCAATTCGGCCTTCAATTTCGTTTACTTTTTAGCGCGGTTCCTCCCTCCCCCATAGGGAGGAACCCCGCTTATAAGTTTAATACAATGAAACAATCCGGAAGTGCCGACAAGAAAATTTCGCGTTTCAGAACCCCTAGAGACCGAAAATAACGGTGGTTCAAATTTGTATATATTTGTATATATATATATATATATATATATGTATATATTTATTTATATATATATATATATATATATATATATATATATATATATATATATATATATTTGTCTGTTCGCTCATTTCTGGCTTCCCTGATGGTCCGATTTTGATGAAATTTGGTACAAAAATCAGTCGTCCAATTTGAAAGGTCAAGTTCGTTAACCAGCAAAATCCGCCCACTGGAAGATGGCGTTTGGGGCGAAATTCGCGCAGAAAAAAACGTAACGCTTACGTTTTTAAGTTCATAAGCTTGTAAGTACTCTTTTTATAGGCTTCTTCTGCTAGGAAAACGAATGAAACCATTTTCAAGGCGATAGCTTTAACCGTTTTCGAGAAAATTGGAAAAATAGTTTTTGAATACCGTTTTTGGTTTGGGTACTTAGAATCACGGGATTCAGTTGAAACATTATCTGCATGTTCTACTTTCATTAAAACTAATATGTTGAAAGTTATGTTACGTTTGGAGTTAAGGAAGGGTTAGAATAAAATATTTTATGAACAGACATGAAAAGTTTTGGTAACTTTGTATACTTTCCTTAATATCTCGAAAAAGGTTGAGAATCTTGGTAAACAAAAGATTACCATTAGAATGCTTACTATATGTTCTACAAAAAAGGTTCTAATGAAAGTTTTGATTAGGCGATGTCAATCGGAGAAATAAGTGCTTAAAACATTAAAGTAATTGATTTCGCTTATTCGAACTGTTCTTTTTTTCTTTGATTTTGGTACTTAGAATCATGGGCTTCAGTTGAAACATTTTCTGCATGTTTGAATTTTATCAAAACTAATATGTTGAAAATTTGGTTACGTTTGGAGTAAAGAAAGGATTAAAATAAAATATTTCATTTTTAGACAAAAAGTTTTGGGAACTTCGTATATTTTCATTAATATCACGAAAACGGTTTGGAATCTTGGCAAGCAAAAGATTACCATTCGAAAGGTTACTAAATTTTCTACAAAAAATGTTTTGAAGACATTTGCGATGGGATGGTCATATTTGGAGAAATAAGTGCTTAAAAGATAGGTAATTTCGTTCATTTGAACGAATCTTTTTGTGTGTTTCCTACAGTTTTGTTTTTTTTCACTGCTCGTTATTTTTGTGATTGCTTATAGTAGTCAAATGTATTAGTCAATAAAACAGGATACTTATATATAGAAACAATATTTTGTTCCAACGGTATCTTGGAATTCGAAGATGCCCTATGAATATCTAGATTACTGTACTGGTGTTGATTTCGTTCTTTAGAATTGTTTTTGGTATTCCCTATTTTCAGAAGTTTTTATCTATTTATTAATTTTTTTTTTTAAATTCATTGAACGAAATCATATGAATTCGAAGGTGAGGAGCTAGGAGGCTTAGGGTGGAGTGCATTCCCAGTACAGGTATCGCCCAGTGGACCCTCGTCATCTGTAAGTTCCTTTCTAGGGTCATAAAGATAAGCCTCCAAACAACTGTAGGAATGTAGGATTTCTAATTTTTGCCAGTATCAGAACAGCCGCTCTTTACATACCACAGTGGTACTGACGTACCGGTTTATACTAGTTGCACTACACACGGTGGTAGTACTTGGTGTATGCCACAGCGGATTGCTCATTATAATCTTTTTTTATACGTATTAAATAGATACCTAAAAAAGTTTATTTGTGTATAAGTGTTGCGTTATTGGGATTAGAATAAAATATTTTATTAACAGACATGAAATACTTCGGAATCTTTGTATATTGTCCTTAATTTTTTTTTCTTTTATGGTGTATCGAAATCTGAGTCATTAGCACCATTTTTTCCTTATGAGCTTATATAATACTTAGATTTAGCTAGCAACAATATTTTACACCGCAATTAAAGTGATTTGCTCTTCTTATAAACATAATATTCATATTATGATATAAACATAACACATTAATTTGTCTGACAAAAAAAAAGTCCGACCCGCAGGAACTGCTTCATCTTAGCGCGGTTCCGTTCTTATCTCAAGTGCGATTAGTGAAGGAATATAGCAGCTATCGGTTGGTATTAGCACCATTTCCCCCCCTTAATTTTTTTTTTTTTTTTTTTTTTTTTTTTTTTTTTATGGCGCATCTACTTCTAGGTCATTAGCGCCGACATCCAGGGCGCAGCGAGGAATTTTCCCAGCGAGCCTTGAGATAAGAAAATTCCTGCCGGAGGTGGGAATCGAACCCACCATCTCCCGCTTATGAATCCAGCGCGCTAGCCACTAGACTACGGGAGACCCCTCCCTCCCCTCCCCTCCCTCCCCTTAATATCTTCAAAACAGTTAAGAAATCGTGGGAAGTACGATGTAACCATTCAAAAGCTTACTAAATTCTCTAAAAAAAAGATTCTGAAGCAAATTTCGATGGGGCAATGTCAGTCAGAGAAGTAAGTGCTTAAAACTACGAAAGTGTTAGTTTTGTTATTTTAAACGGTTTTTTTTTCACTGTTTACCTCACTTTTGTTTTTTAAGTTTATTTAACGGTGGAATGAGTATTTCATTAAAGCTGAGAAAATAAGAATCATATTGGTAATAGAGTTTTCCTAGAGTGAGCGTCGCGATGACGGGAGAGTCCCATCCGCTTAGAAAACTGTCTGTTTCCATATGTGGCTCTTTAAGCTTCCTTCTCTTTGAGATTTTATTTTATATTTTTAACGAAAGATCAAAACCTACCGATAGCAGCTACTATTCCTTTCCTAATCGCACTTCGGATAAGAACGGAACCGCGCTAAGATGATGCAGTTCCTGCGAGTCGGACTTTTTTAATCATTTCTATTCATGACTCATTTGAAACTAAGCAAACAACAAATTACATGTGGAGGGATGCTCAATGTAAAATATTAAGAATTTAAATTTTATATAGCATAATACACGTATAAGTATTAAACGAAATGAATTTCCACTCCGAGTAGAGTAAAAGTAAGGAATTTATGGAAAGTGTTGAGTTGAACTATGGTCTGGTACAGGAGGTAAATATAACGGAAAGCGGACAGTCCCTGGAGCATACCCAGGACGTTGGCTTGAATCTGGATTACAGGACTACACTCCAGAGACATATGCAGGTAGATTTTTCCTTTCATTCTGTTAGAACGTTTCATTACTTTTTTTAAAAATATATTCAAGAGATATGTTTGGCCAAACATGAAAGGCAAGAAGCTGTCTACTTGTAATTTTTCATGGTTCTTAAAGATGTTCTCCAGCCAAGAAAATAACTAAGAAGCAGAAATACTCTTGCAGTATTTAAGAACCAAGATGAAAATCATTTGAAGAGGGAAGGAACACAAAGGTCTTTGGAATGTTGAAAAACCGAAAGTAGATAGAGTAGTGTGAATATAAATCCACACTAGGTACCTCTTCTTAATAACTAAATAATCTTTATTTAAAATAAATGTTAGTGTTTATCTATGGTGACTTTGTATATTGCTTTCTGTTCGGTATTTAAATAAATCCACCTTGCTCCGTATTTTAAAATCTACCCTCGTCTTGTGAGTTGAGCCTACATGCACCATCTAGATACCTGGAGCAGTAGCTACTAGACACCAGCTCTTCCCTAACCCTTGAGAACTCTGAAAGGTAAGAGCTATTTTTTATGTGTTCAAAATGCCTGGGCTTTTCGCAAGGTCTAGAGATGAATGTTGGTGTAAAGTAAGCCGTGTCGATTCTCAGTGAACATGCCTGGAGCATAAAAAGGCTATTTAGAAGATGGGGAAATGAAATTACCAGTAAAATTAACGAACTAGTGAAAGAAGGTTATGGCCATTTATTTTAAATAGGTGGAATCATATTGAGTACTCAATTAATAAATAACTAATATTTGTTCTGGAAGGAATATTAAATTTAATATATATATATTTTTTTTAATTTATGAATGAGGACTAGGACTCCAGCCAGAAAACGTCTATGTTATATCAGAGTCGATAATAATTACACATTAAATGACATCATTCCTGTGATTTTTTATGATAAGCCCGGAATAATCCTGGCAGTTTGGTATCCAACAAATGTTGCTTCCGAATTTATTTCTTTAGTAGAGCAAGCACGGAAAATCAAAACTTTATTAATGCATAATTAGGAGGATCTTCGCAACTATTAAAGGGGACAAAAAAAAAACAGCCGGTGAGGGATGTTGATAAATCAAAACAGCACTTGCAAACCATGTCATAACAAATAATCATGTATTCCAGTTTACAAATTAGAGACATTAGAGAGACACCTGACCTGAACAAAATGACAGCAACTGACCTATGCAAACTAGCTGAAAATAAGACAGTAAACGACTGGCAGACTGAATGGACTAATTCTCAAAGCAAACTACAGGAAATAAAAAATACAATAAGACCCTGGTCAAGAGAAAGCCTAACAAGACGAGACCAAGTTATTATTACGAGACTTCGCTTAGGACACAGTTTACTAACGCACTCCTATCTAATGGAACGACAAGACAGACCTGTATGCGCATGTTGTAACGAGACATTAACAGTTAAACACATACTTACTCACTGCAGATTACGAGAGAACCTAACAATTCCTCACGACTTACTAGCCGAAAATAGTCCACATATTAACACCATACTAACTCACTTAAAGATAATTAACCTATATTCAAAAATCTAGCCCTATCTCCAATTTACCTCCTAAAGTTAATTTAAAATAATGAACGAAATAGCCTTTAGTAAATTATTTACATTTTTAAAACAATTTTTTTTTTTTTTTTTTTTTTTTTTTTTTTTTTTTTTTTTTTAACTGATAAGAAATGTTTGCTTTTAAAAGCCTTCCTCCTTTGAGAACGGGAAGCGAATTAAGTTAATTAACCTACATATAAAAATATAGCCCTATCTCCAATATAACCTTACTTACCTCTTCTACCTCCCCCCCCCCACCCAACTTTTTCTCTTCACACTCTATTTAATATCTATTTTATTACCGTTTTGTTATTGTGAAATATCTATATATCTAAAAATCACGTGTCTGTTTTTCTGTTTGTTTGTTCCTTATACAAATCCACATCGTTTGACTGATATTGACCAAACTTCGCACATAGATACGTCTTGATCCGGGAAATCTCCTAGGCTAGGTCAAAATAGTCAAATTTCGAAATTTGGTCAAAAGGTCAAAAGTTTTGTTCAAGAAAAATTGGCTACACTGAACCGTTCATATTCTGACAGCCATTTTGAATATTGTCTCAAATTTATTTGTTGATGTTCTTGATAATTAGAATAACTCGAACTCATTGATGACTTTACATCATTACATAATCATATATAAATATATAAAAAATCTTTTAGGCTTCACAGTTCGGAAGTAACGAGTTCCAAATTGTCAATTAAAGAAGAATGAATTATTCAGAAATAGTAATTTTCTTTCCAGTGGTGCCTAGGTGGAGATTAGCAAGCTAAAAAAACTTTCTTCTTTTTTTGCGAAAAGTTTTTCTTTTGCGAACAAAACTTTTCAGTTTTAACCTTTGTATGTTTATTTAAATTATAGCCGTATATTCTCAAGATTTGGACAAGTAATATCATATAAGATCAATTTTATTAATTTCTGATGAAAATGTAGAGCAACACTGAGCTCCTAGAAGCCATTAACCATTATCCTTTTTTTAAGTTTGGTTTGTTTATCTAATTTCCAAAACTTTTTATTTTTAGTAAAATATTTGTGTTTACCTAAATTATAGCCTTCTTAGAATTTTGACTAATATATATTAATAAGTAATTTAAAATATTAAGTTTTTGATCAGTTGAAAAATGTTGTGATTATCTAAATTATAACCCTATATTCTCAGATTTTGGATTAATATCATATATTAGTAAGTAATTTGAAATATCAAGTATTTGATCTTTTGATTTGGAGTTTCCCGTTTGTTTTCCATAGTTAATTTTTTTGTATTTATGAATTTCATTTTATCTCATGCATTTGCTTAACATAAACTATGTCTTCAACATTAACCCATTAACCTGCACAGAACTTTAATAATTTAAATACTTTTAGTTCTTTAACGTACCTCCTAAAATCATCTATGTGTGACATGATATTTAAACATTTGGGTCATTCCATGTCAAATCAACCCAAAAAAATAGGATTTGACACCCATGATCTCAGATTTTAATGAAACTTGGCGTGTTAATTCCTTTCATGGATATAAGTAAGAATATAAAATAGTTTTTCTCAATCTCAAATAGTTTAATTTCATGCTCTGCTAAAGTATTTCAAATTTTGCAGTTATCATCGATTGGACAAAGGAAGTGCACTTAGTTCTAGAATATAAATCATACCTATCGACCAATGTTGATGACATTTTCTATGACAATACTTCAATAAATATGGAAGCCAGAAAAAAAATAATATAAGCATAAAGTAATTACAAATGTTCTGAAAAAATCCTGAAGTGGTAAAATGCATTTTGTAAAAATTAAATATGGCGTTCCACACTAAGTGGAATATCATCAAATGATAAAAAGAAAATCACTAAATTATTTTTTTTATTATTATTCTAAAAGGTATACACTATCACATGAAAAAATAAAATGTACGGTTTTTTCATTCTTTAATTTTTTTCCGTTAAATACAAAACATTGTTCAATTAAAATTTTAGCTAACAATATATTACTTTTTATAGTACAGCGATTTAATTTTAAAAACTATAAAAAATATCCCAAAGCTATTCAGAATGAAAACTACCTACATGTAAAAAACATTCATTACTTCAGTGAAGGGTTTGCTGGGCAATATAAAATGAAATACAACTTAATTTTTATCACATGTAACTGCACACCAGTAACTAATTAAAATTTGAAACATTAAGTTTTTGATCTGTTAACTTGCTGGCTTCAGTTTGTTTTCCATAGTTGAATTTTTGATTTGCGAATTGCATTTTATCACATGCATTTGCTTAATAAAAACTATGTCTTTAACAGTAACCCATGGACTGTCCGTACTTATAGCAGGCTCAATATCTACTTGGCTCATACGGAGAATTGTAGTGTTTGTCATTAAACTAGATGCAACATTAGCAAACTCTACTGAGTTTTTTACATTTTTAGTTTCAGATTTGCTCATAACTTCCATTAGAGACCAAGGATTTTACTCTTTCTCCCACCCTATCTACTACACGATTGTCATGAGCTGTAGTAAAATATTTCCGCTAAAACTTTTTGTGAAATTTTTCTGAATGTATGTAAAGCAATCTTGACATATATATATATATATTTTTAAACTGAGACGATGGATTATCACTGTAAATAATTTCATTTTGACAAATCATTATTTTTTATTATTATATCATATAATCTTATCAAAAGTGCGTATACAGAATTCATACCTTTATGTTTAGTATCGGAACAAATGAGAAAAGTAGTGCATTTGTTTTTGAAAAATAATGCTGCTGTAAATAATTGAACAGTTTCTCATGACCACAATCCTGATTGAATTCTGTTTTAACAATCGCAAGAATAAGCCATTGCAAGAACGGACGTTTTCTTTTCATTAATCAGTTATTTTATTTTATTTGATTCATTTATATTCATTCTTTTTTTTGTATTTCTTTCAATTAATTTATAATTTTGATATTATAATTTGTTTCTTTTTCAATATTATTGTTACTATTTTTATTTGTATTATTATTATAGTTGTTATCATTGCGCTATCATATTTCTCTATTTTAATATTATTATTATTATACTTAAAAAAAATTATAAAAAAAAAATGTATATTACTTTGATTGTAATGCAGGCAGTGTTGGAAGATGGAACCTGCAGAACCTAAATGAACTCCCACAGTATAAGGATACTACATTGTGGAACAAAAAAAGAAAAAGCCATTCAATTCGTTCCTCATATAAATCCACAGCTTTTTAGCGATTTTGACCAAACTTGGCACACAGGTAGGGATTGATACGGGGAGTGTCGTAGGCTAGGTCAAAATCATCTGTCAGCTTTTTGTCGATCTGTTTTTTCCTTATACAAATCCACAGCGTTTCACCGATGTTGACCAAACTTGGCACACAGGTAGGTCTTGATACGGGAAGTGTCATAGGCAAGGTGAAAAAAATCTACCAGCTGTATGTTTGTTCCTTACAACTATATAATATAAAGTTGGTGTAGCATGGTACACTGGGTAACAGCTAGTCTACTATATATTTGTCAAATACCACTCACTCACTGACTCACTCGCTGACCTATCATCGCCCAGCCCAAACCGCTTGACAGAAAATTTTGAAATTTTGCATATAAACTCCCTATATAACGTAGGCACTCACTAAGAAAGGATTTTTTGATATTCGAATTTTTAAGTATTTTTAGGGGGGTTTAAAGTTTGAGTTGGTTAGAGCAGGCAGCATGCGTTGCTAGGACGATAAAGAACAGCTGTTACCGTACATTATCTATTTCATAGTATTATTTTTAATTGAGGTTAATTTCAACTATGATGTCAGAGGTTGAATTACTAGAAATAAACTTTTATTTTGTCCCTCATAGAGTTTACGCTCTGGTCCTTCCGCGGTAATAATATCCCGAACCACTTCACACAAAATTTGAAATTTTGCTCGGACAATCCGTTTAGAATGTAAACACTCGCTAAGAAAGTTTTTTTGTTATATTCAAATGTTTAAGTACTTTTAGGGGGGGGCTTGAATTATTAAGAAGGTCCTCATCGGCTCAAAAATGGTCCGATTTTTATTACATTTGGTACAAAAATCTTTCTTCTCATCATTTGAAAGGTCAAGTTCAATAACCAGCTGAAACCGTTTACTGGAACATGGTTTTGGGAGCAAAATGTGCGTGAATAAACCGGAACGCTTACATTTTCGAGTCCATATGCTTGCATGTATTTGTTGTATCGGTTCATTAACGTAGGAAAACGAATGAAACCATTTTCAAGCGATTTTTTCCACCTTTTACGACACAAATTGCTAGAAATACTTTTCCAAACTAATTTTCTGTTTGGCTATTCAGAAACGATGATTCATTCACTTGAAACTTGTACCTGGTATTTAACATTCATCTAATCTAAGATACTTATACTTTGGAATCGTTTGGAGGTAGGAAGTATATATAAAAAATTGTATTAATGGTATACAACGTTTTCGGATCTCAGTATATTTTCTAAAATATCTCGAAAACGTTGGGAAATCGTAGTGGCTATTCGAAGGGTTACTAAATTATGCACAAAGACGATTCTGTTGTAATGTTCGGTGGGGCGATGACTATCGAAGAGATAATTGCTTAAAACTTTAAAGTTGTTAGTTTTATTCGTTTCAACGTGTATTTGTCTCTGTTTACCTAGCTTTTTAAGTAGTTGTTGTTATTTTTTTTTACTCCCCAATGGAAACAAGCACGGTTACCTCCACATGGTGTTTCCTGGGTAATTCTAATGTCCGTGCAATAATAAGCTGTACAAAATGATGTAGTAGCTTTAATTTTGATCATACCTTATTTAACGCAATATAAAAACTTCTTATCGGCCGTGGTAAAGCACGGGTATTCAGCTAGTATTATATAAAAAATGTTATTGTTACTATTAATTAGCTCACTAATGTAATAGCTATACTATAAAATGTACTGACTTGTTATATAGACGATGTGCAAAAAGTATTTTGTAATATCTTGATGTACTGTTAAAGAGCAAGTCGCCAAAAGTTGCGAAACTCTTAATAAATAAATAAATAATCCGGCACAGGTTTTCTTGTCTAATGCGAAAGGGGCTTACGTCATCCCGAATATTTTTAATGTTTTTTTTTTTTTTTTTTTGTTTTTTTTTTTTTTTTTTTTTTTTTTTTTTAAGAATTTCTAAGTAAAAGGTTATTTAACTAAATAAACTGTTTTAATTAATTTAACCACAACGATTTCGTTTTGTCGTAACCTTAACATCAATTCTCCATATTTTAATCAATATGAGCCTAAACATCTTCGGCCCATTTAAAAATACAGATAATTAAAGGAAATATGTGAAACGCAGCAATGGATGTATAAGTGGGGAACAAAGACGCGGTTAAACCTTGAAACTTACGGGGTTTATGATATCCCGTAACCATCTCGATCTTGTTTTTTTTTTGTCTTAACGCTTTATAGCGATGTACACCTTACACCATCTCGATCTAAGATTGGATATGGCCCAAAAAGAAGAAAGTTCACCTTCCTGCAGTTAGGCTGTTTATTTTGTTTACTATCTTACTGCCTCTGAAGAGGCATCAGAGTAGATGTGAAACCGGTAGGGACATGTTAATAAAAATGACTATTATGTAAAAAAGTGTTTTTATTTTAACGTTTGAAGTTCTGCCTATTTTATAAAAATCAATTAAAATGTTGGGTCACTTTTGAAAATCACAAATGGACGATTTATATCCCATGTAGCCCCAATAAAGTTGGGTAGCCCCTGTAAAAATTAAGCCATGAGAAATATAATAAGATGCCACATTGAAAGCATTATTATCATGAGCGAATTTTGTATTCCTGAGTGAAACATTTTATTTTATGAAACATATAAATTATGTAAAATCATCAAAGCAAACGTGTTCGTTCAACCAAATAAATAAATTAACCCAATTAGGTTATTCCAGAAAAATAATATTTATTCAAAAGGCTGAGAATATTAAAAAAAAAATATTTGATTGATGAAATAAATAAAACACTGCTACATAATAAATATATTCAGACTGTTATGAGAGTTGTGTTGTTAAAGCTGAGATAAATTATTCTAGAGCTGAGTTCTGATTGCTTCCAACTCCCCCTATACATATGCATGCCCACTTTTCGGCCTGTTCATCTCCCACAACACCAATAAATCAAATGAGCCCTCTCGCAGATTGCACTTCATACCTACTTGCTTATCAGAAGGGCCAGGTATCTACCCTTGTCAGGAAATTAAATTTCACCTTTACGGAAATTCCATAAATAAATAATTACATTCAAGTTTTATCTTTCACGAAAATTGTTCTATACGTTAAGGAAATAAAAATCCATTCAGAAAGTAAATTACATTTCGCGATTTTTTTTTTATGTACTAGCTGTTACCCGGCGTGCCATGCTACACCTACTTTCTGCATATAGAAAAGCCTAAATAAATTAGAAACCAAATAAGTATTATTAAAATCAAATAACACGAATCTGTAACTCTTTCGAACCCGTGACCTCCCAACTGGGAGTCCTAGACGACTTTGACCTAACCTATAACACCCCCCCCCCCGTATCAAGACATACATGTATGCCAAGTTTGGGAAAAATCGGTCTAACGGTGTGTCAAACGGTGTGGGTTTTTTATAAAGAACAAACATACAGACAGACAGATGGTAGCCGTTTTGACCTAGCCTATGGCAATCGCCGTATCAAGACCTATTATTATTCCAAGTTTGGTCAAAATCGGACGAACGGTGTGGATTTGTATAAGGGACAAACATACAGACAGACAGCTGGTAGACGTTTTTGACTTAGCCTACGACACTTCCCAGATTAAGATCCACATGTGTACCGATTTTAGACAAAATCGGACGAACGGTGTGGGTTTGTATAAGGGACAAACATACAGACAGACAGCTGGTAGATTTTTTTGACCTAGCCTAGGAGATTTCTCGTATCAAGACCTACCATTATTCCAAGTTTGGTCAAAATCGGTCAAACGATGTGGATTTGTATAAGGAACAAACAAACAGAAAAACAGACAGACACGTGATTTTTATATATATATAGATGTATTTATTTATGGACATCCGCAACTAAGAAACTTCGCTCAAAACAATTATTACAAATATATGTTCATCCAATTACATTATTACTATCATGCATCATTGGATTCCAAAACAATTGGAATTATAGGGACCGTTTAGGCCAGTTACACAATTTAATTCTTTGTACATCCATTTATATAATAATAGAATATAACATATTCATTTTATAAAATTAATTAAATATGGTAACAAATTAACAAGTTAAGACATTTTAAACTCCATTACTTTGATATTATCAAATTTTATTTCTGATAAGATCACAAATTAAACAGGATATTATTTTTATTTATCGGTTGTCTCCCCTCCTAAATTTTCTACATACCTGTCTGTTAACGCGATTTCTCTCTAAACCGGTCCAGTAGGAGGGGGGATTCATATCGAAACCAAACTAGAAATTCACCCTTAAGGACCGTCATCTTTACTTCCTAGCAATATTCGCTAGATATGACGCTCAACCAATGAGGAGCGTGCGTTATTTAAAAAAAAAAAAAAAAAAAAAAAAAAAATCAGTTCATTCAAATTTGGGGTTGTCCCCATCAGTATAAAGTATCAAGAGGCCGCTAGATGGTGCCACCGTCGTTCGGCCTTTTCATTCCCTGTAGGACCTGCACTTTTCAGTAATATTTTGGCTAGAAATCGAACTTTTATGAACTTTTTTTTATACCTTTCGTTAATCGCCTTTGCTGTGGAGTTCCAACTTCATTAGCAGTTTTGATTTTTAATCAACATTTTTTTTTTTTTTTTTTAATTTTTTGCACTGAAACACCGTAGAAATGTCTAACTAATAAAGAACATGTGTTATTTTTAAAAAATAGCTCCATTAGAAATAATTTACTCCAGAAAAAAAATTAATTATTTAGACAGTTGTAAATTACAAATTATTCGTGATTATAATTATTATATTATATTATAATCACTATTAAATTAATTCGTATTTCTTATAGACTATTTTAAGCCGATTATTTAGAAACGTGGGTTACATTATCTATATCATTGAGCAATGTGCTTACTTTTGCAGCTCCTTAATAAATCGCTAAACTTGTTGATTCTGTTTTTCTGTTTAACTTGCTTAAGATAGCTGTTGTTAATAGCTTAAATTACTGTAAATATTGATATGAACAATGGATTCCAACATAAACGAAATATGTGTGTATCCTTCCTTCATATGACAAACATATCGTGCTTAAAACAAACAGACGGAAAGGGAATAACAGTATTAATATAATTAGAATTTGCCTAAGTAAGGGTTTGGCTTCGACTGTTGTCCTGATTAGCATACTACAAGCCAACATAGGCTGATGACATTGCTTCGGCTGTCGATCTACTCCTGGCTTAAGGATAATCATTATTGACATTGCTAATTGGCATCAAGGTCATTGGAGTGCGAATATCGGTATTATACACAACCCGGAGTGGAACTGCCACGGGTTCGACGTTTGAGTCAATCAGCTGCTACGTGAGCATGGATGGCTCAAGGAATGAGGGTGAATACTTTATATAATATTTACAAATTAATCTAAAAATTTTAAGATTAAGCAGATTTAATTACTTCCTGGAACAAAATCTCCAAGTAAAACGAGATTGTACAAATTTGTCGATTAGCTGAAAGCAACAGTGCCGATTGATAGTGATATAACTCACTCCCTTTCCCGACTTGAAACAGCACCCCCCCCCCCCAATCTCAATCAGCTTAGCCCATTCTCACCAAATTACAAAAGAAGATCCCCAAAAATGCAACCAATATAATAAACAAATACCGTAGCCCACATCTTTGAGGAATGCCCCCGCTATGAAAATCTGTTGAATAAGCACAATGTGCAACGATCATTAAACGAATTACTCTCTGATTTAACCTAAGTAATCCTTCACTTAATTTCATTTCCTAAAGATGCAAACCTCCTCCAGAAAATATGCAGGGAATTAATTAATCACAACAAACAGCCCAAAAAAACTACACCTATCCCCCGAACTCATAATCATCCCAAAATTTAATTAAGTAAGTCAAAATAATTTATTTAATTGATATACCAGAAGGCACTAATGACTTAGTAGTTAAGCGCCAAACCCCTTATCCAATCCTTACTCGACTTCCGTTACTTCGGATAGGACAGATTAATATTTGGTCAGTAAATAAGTTATAGAATTGAAATCATGCATGGGATTTGCTATTATTCACTACTAGACCAACAATATTTCGAACCTTAATGTGTTAAAATAATTAATTTATACTTTATTTGATAAAGTGATTAATTGATGCCTGGGTGTAGAAGATATCGTGGTCTTCCTCCAAGCTCTAGGCATTTTTTGCCGAAGAAGGCTGCTAAAATGTTTGGAGTTTTTTTTTTTGTCGTCGTAAAAATTTTAATTATTTTTTTAAGGTGAGAAGAGTTGGGTTCGAGTTTGCTTGTGACAGATTGATATTGGCAACGATGGGTCCCTTGAAAATGTGTCACCGTGGATGTTTAGGAAGGGTACCAACCTAAAGATAACATGGCGTTAGAATCAGTTGATGTTCTCAAGAAATATCATTTTGTTCAAATAGAGGAGCTGGATTGATGCGAATCCTCCAAAGTACAGGGGTTTGACACAGATAAAGCCGTGTGAATGTGACGACACCGGAGAGATAATGAAGGTTTTTGTTTTGAGAAGTAGCGGCCTAAATTGAAATGTATCATTAGGGATGATTTACGGTCTTCTGGTCCATCCATTTCCTCCCTACAGTCTACCTGTCCGTCCTCCTCAGGGATTCCTACTTAGGAACAGTCCTGGATATCCCCTTCGTCCTCTGAATACTCGCGTCTGCAAGGGTTAGAACTAACCGTCTTCAGACATTCGTTTCCCTTTTCGACAAGTTCTCTTCATTAACTATTTATTTATTTTAAGGCGCACCGACATCTGGGCAATTAGCGCTGACATCCATGGTACAGCGAAGAACTTTCTTCCGTGAGATAAGAAACTTCCTGCCGCCGGTGGAACTCGAACCCACCATCTCCCGTATGGTAATCTAACGTGCTAACCACTAGACCACGGGGAGACCCTATAAATAATCATATATACTTTTATTACTAAGACTAGTTTTTTCTCAAAAGAAATCATAATATTATTGAATTAACTGTAATAAAATCATAAGAAAAATATTACAACCCAAAGGATAAATCCAGCTACATTTTCGACATCCTTCATTTTTTTTTGTTTTTTTTACGGCGCATCAACATCTAGGCCATTAGCGCCGACATCCAGGGGGCATCGAGGAATTTTCCCAACGAGCCGTGGGATGAGAAAATTCCTGAGCCGGTGGGAATCGAACCCACCATCTCCCGCTTATGAGTCCAAGGCGCTAGCCACTAGATCACGGGAGACCCCGACATCCTTTGTTAGAAAACAGATAAACAAATCATGCAAATGCAGACAAAATTTGGCTGGGAGAGTAATGCGCTTACGATCTTATTCCGTTTTCCTGAAGAACAAAAATTGAGAAAGCTGTTCGCAATTTTACTTAAAACTTCTATTCGAAAGCAGTTAATAAAATATTACAGAAAGTTCTTCAAACAATTCAAGTAATTTTGAAAGCATAAGTCAAGTGCCAGGCTCATCATGACATCATGATTTTTCAATGTCAACAGGGAATATTCATTTAGATTTCTTAGCAATAAATGAGTACAATACTTCGGTTTTTTTTTTTTTTTTTTTTTTTGTTTTTAAAGTAAAAAAATGAACTACAGCCGACGGTTTGAAGCCGCATTAATATAAGATAGCTGGCAGACAAGCTTACGATTGGGTTGCTCCAAACTTCCACATTAATCAGATCATATCGTGTCACGGCGATTTCAACGCTTATCTCTAAAGGTTTAAAAGAATAGACACACCGACCTGCATATGCCCTAATAGAGAAGAAACAATGAACGCATGCTCTCCTGGAATGTGAAAAATACAATTGGCCTATGCATATGGCTATGATGGCTTCATCCGAGTGTTATAAAGGCTTCGAGGAGTATATAAAATCTTGGAAGTGCATCGAAGGGACGCTATGATCAACAAAGGCTAACATAAATTAACCTTCCTACCTTAGTCCTAATCCACACCTACGCCCAACAAATAGTAATGTTAAACCCAGGCAGGTGCTATTAAAAAAAATATAAATACAGTAGAACTTGGATAATTCTAACCCCTAGGGACCGATAAAGAAGTTCGAATTATCCAAAATTCGAATTACAAAAGTTTTGGAATATAAAGGGCAAAAAAATCGAACTTGATATTTTCACATTTTTTTAATTTAAAAAAAAATACATTTTATTTAAAGAAAAACAAACATTTCATGAATTGATGATTACGTACGTAAATAATTTATCAGAAAAGTAAAAATAAAAGTATATTGTTTTGAAAAAAAGTCATTTTTATGGGCAAGAATTTTTTCTTTATTTTTCAGGTAAGTTGGTAAAGTGTTAGAGCGAATTCCAAAGTCCTTGGCAATTTCAGATTTTTTTCTTTTTTCCTTTTTCAACTTCTTTAATCGCACCTATTGTGTCTGAAAACGTTAAAGTTTTATAACTTCTAGGCTTCGGCATCTTAAATCAAGAACTCACTGAACTAGGCACTGACAGTCTAATTACTGAATAAGAAATGAAGTTCGGAGAGATGGTGGGAGGGATTTCTAGGATAAAACCACAGGAGTGTATGAAACTACAAACCCAGGAAGGGAGCAAGCGCGACTGACCACTTTGCAGAACTCCTAGAGTCCAAGAACTAGACTATGCGACAGCCGCGCTTCTTGTCCCCCTTCATCCGCCTTACCCGAGAGGACCGACCGTCTCTCTGCCCACTTCCTATTGGAGGCACAGACTCGTAAAAAATTCGAACTATCCAAAATTTTATTCGAATTAACCACGATTTTTTTACATTGTTTATGCCCTAAATTCTAGGGACTGAGAGAAATATTCGAATTAAAGACGATTTCGAACTAACGAATTTCGAATTATCCATATTCCACTGTAGAATGAAGCTGCATTAGTACTCCGATAAAACCTGCTTATCTTCAAGGCCCCATAGTAGCCTCTTATTTATTATTTTCTCAAAAATATGAAAAGTACAGCTTGTCAGAGCTATTAGTCTGCAGCTTTCAGCTAATGTCTTGCCGTTATTATATTTGTTTGTTTAATACTCTGCGATGGTAATTTGAATTGTCAAAAGCCCCCCCCCCATCTGTGGCACAAGAACACTCCTTGACGGCTGAGATATAAGAGCCGTATCTACTAGTTGAATTTCAGGAAATTCCATGAGCTCCTAAAGTGTCAAGATGTAGACTATCTCTGGTAGGAAACGGTTGGGACTGTATCGAGCCGAGGGGAGTGTCGAGTGGCGAGCTAAATATCAGCAGTGCCGGGTCTTACATTAGGAGAGAACTATAAAACGCAGGCCCCGACCGGCTCGAGTACCCTCCTCCCTTACACCCCGAATCAAGGGTCCTATCCTTTCCTTAATAAAACTCCCGGGTAGTCGTTTCTCACAGGCACACTGCCCTCTGGGAGCCATACAGTCTAACTCTACTAAAGCACACGGTTGCTTAAGAGCTCCGACCCATAAAAGGGAAAAGATAGCTTTTAAATTTCTTTTTATTTCAGACATTCTATTATATAAAATTGTCATATATTATACGAGGCAAAACACATCATTTTAAAAAGTTTGACGGGTTCGTGTTGAAAAAACGTCTCATGATGAAGTATGAAATAAAAGTTATTTAACGTGATGGGAATTGAATTGCTAAGCTAAAGTTGAACTCATTGGAACAAAAATTTCCTGGGTTATGTTCTATGAACCAGAAGAAAACTTTTTTTAGAAGCACTGCTCCTAAAAGTCGGAGAATTAGGAGTCCTATGAACGATCCGTCTTCCATTTAGTACAAGTATATTTAAAGATGAAGCTTTTTTTTTTTTTGCTTTTTTTTTTGTTAAATGTAAAGCCATCACCCCCAGTGGGAATAGACCTTAGGAAGACCCCTTGACTTCTGGGACCTTCTGGGATATGATGGTCCCAGAAGTCAAGGGGTCTAAGTGAAATTTCCGAAAAAAATTAGTTAGATACAGGAATGTGTTGGGAACACCGTAACCTTGTGGATGGTAAAGAGATCCAAGTTATTTTCTTGACAGTTTCTGCCACCTAGCTTGTGTACTCTTGAATTTCGTCACTTTTAAAATATTAAATTTTAGAAGAAAATTAAGGTGTCTATGTGGGGATTTTCCAGTTATTTTGCATATTAATCATAAACCGGATGATGTACCTATTATGTATAATCGAAATAAATAGCCAAGGACCTGAAGGATCGGAACTGTAAAAATATAGTTTTTGCTATCACCACATATGTTCAACTTTGTGAGCTTGTTACGTAGACCCCTTCACCTCTTGGGTCCTCAAATGTACCTATTCTCTATGCAGTTTCAGAAAAGATTGCATTCAAAAGAGAACAATGATAGTAGCCACTTGTAGTGTGCAGTATCATCCCTGACAAATATCATGGTCCAGATGGTCTCTCAAATGCAAGGATACAGAGTCGTTACAATGTGCCCATCGCAGAGCCTTAATTGGCTGTAGGTTGTTAAGATATACTGATTGCAAGAAATGCTTACGAAGGATGATGAATAGGTACCAGAATCTTCTCTGGTTACCTATCCTTGTAGAGAACTTGGCAAAATGAAAAAAGATATGTCTCAGAATTGAAAGTACTTATTACTATTGTGTTGGTACAAAAATAGTGCTGGTTTTGAACATTCATTTTGCTTAGACAATGCTTGCCAAGTAAACAAAGAAAATTTAAAATCTAGTTAATGGAATATAACCAATGGTTACAATTGTTGTTTTTCCTCAAAGATTAATATTCTTTGTGTTAAATTATCTATGAGGAAGGACCACTGAATTTCGTCATGTCAAACACATACCTCTTACTAACACCCTTTCATAGCTTAAGTTGAGAGGCTGCTAATTAAAAAGGAGTTCGGGAAAATAATGTTTACTTTAAAACAAGTTTTGTTAAAGAAAGTGCTAAGAAAAGGATTAAGCGAAAGTCTATAAGGGCGTAAAGGGTAAAAAGCTTCTCTTCCCAGACCCACAAGCAGTTATAATAATGCGGGGCCTATTGTAGGAAGAACTGGGTTTTTTTTTTCACATTATTTCCTTGTTGAAAATTAATTTAGGGCCTAAGGACAAAGGGTCCTGTTTCTTTGTTCTAACACACGGATTTTCGCCGTCCACAAAACTACGGTCCTTCTTGGATAAATAAAATGTCGGTATATGCTCTAAGACATTTTCTCGATTTCTTTCCAAATGTGTTCTGTTCTTTCGTTGTGTTTTTTTTCCTAACATAAATGTTGTCTTTTCATTAGAATGTTCTCGTTTGAAAAACAGCACATATGAGCGTGAGAAAAAGCTCTGTTATTCTTCCATCGGTTCGTTACTCTTATCAGCACAGTCATTAAAGCGAAAATTCTGTTGACGATAGTCTTTCTAGCATCAGCCACTCATCGACATGTATTATCATTCGAAATAATAGAATTTTAGCGAAATCAATATATTCATTTGCTAAGTGACACACTTAAGGAATTACCAATCAACTAATAGATGAGATGTCGACAAGGGGCACAATGAAAACAACATTTTCAAAAACATTCACTCACTTTACAAGCATATTTCAATGCACTGGCTGACCCCCTAGCAGATTCTTCAGAAAAACATGATACAAGGCAATATGAAGCTCGTGTCAACAATACGCCAAAATTGACCAATACAATTAAACCAGCTATCAGAAATTATTGGCAAGGCAGATTGATTCAACTAACTGACAAAAAATGAAGACATATCAAAAATACAACTGAAGAGTGGATATCTTCCAGCTACTGAAGACGCGAAGAAATAGGACTAGCTTGACTCAGGATTAGCCAACCAAGACTAACATGCCGATATTTCATGAAAATACATAACAAATCAACTTGTGACATACGCAATTTATACTTTATCGGAAAACACCTTCTTACGAAATGCAGGAGGTGAAATCAACTAACAATTTTTAATTTATTTTTCACATGAAACGAAAGAATTGTTAAAAGATAGAAGCCAGTTCATAAAAACAATAATCTCATTTGAAGACAACTGCTGAATAACCAATAGTTTTCAAACATTTTACAGATATTTTCAAGCCTCTTATTCGCGGAACGCCGCTCATCGAGAAGTTTACCCCGTCTAGTACTGCACCCTAGCCGTGTGCCCGGGAACTATCTCCCCGCGGCAGTATGAATCGGCACGAAGAGACAAGCTCAGAACCTAGAGTCACCAAGTGCACAGTGTGGAGTAACTGAGTTTTTCTTCCTAAGTTTTACCCTCAAAATTATGGAGGAGTAAATATCCAAGCCGCCCAGGCCGAGCAAAGGGAGCAAGAATGGAGTTGGCCAGCCCACCACGAATTTGGAGAAGGAAGGGAGAAAATGCAGCATAGCAAAGGTTGCTAAAACACACAATTTTCAAGACACCAGGTACCTCTCTTTAATTACATTAAGCATGAAGATCCAGCAAAACCATATCAACAGTTCAACCATCATCAGCAGCTCATCATTTTCATATTTCCCATATTCAAAATTTAACTAACCCAATAACCATAAATATGTTCCTGAGTTCGGCTTTACACCCCCTCCATAGAAGTTATGATTAAGTTAAAATAAATTCTGATTTTTTTAACCATCTACAAATCTCTGCAGTCCTTTTACCGCCAGTGATCGAATCTACAGCATATAAAAAATGGTAGATAGATCACAAACACCTCTATTCCTGGATTAGTCAATCAATTATCTTTTAATCAAGACGCTGATTCATCATGCCGGTATGTTGACACTTCAAGGTAGTGTTGGGCGATTCTCTAATATGATAAGATCGGTCTACAAAAAAGATCGCCGAGTTCATCTTCTAGTCTCAGAAGATTCTTTCCTCCAATTGGATCTACGATATGGATGGAATTACTTACAATTAACTACAAACTCCGTATTTTATTTCGATTCGAATCGATTCACGTTTCAGAATCGCCCATCACTACAAGGAAAAGATGGATTTTTTTTCACGTCCCTACTTAAAGGTTAAATTGGTTGCATATAATAATTTTAAATACAGTAGAACCTCTCATACCCGACCTTCCCATAACCGACTACTCCCGATATCCGACCTTGTCCCCGACCGTCTGTGATTCACACGCTCCCCGTTGGCGAGCCTGTCCAGACTTGAAAGAGTGATTCATCTACACTATGCTTTGTTTTCCTGTCAAAAACTGTCAGTTCTGCCGTGATTGTTGATGTGGAAAGTGCTGTAATCTTGTAATGTTCAATATTTGTTAACGCAGAGTGACTTGTTGAAGCTGATGTTTCAAAAGTTACCAATGAATATCTCAAGAATGCCCAAATCATTGCTGTTGTGCAGAACAGAACCGTGGACGAATACGAAATCACCAGTGACGACGTAGTGAGTCATTCTGCTGCTAGGGACGCCTTCGATGTAGCGCTGAAATAAATCGAGCAACATCCGAATGCACTTTTTATTGTGGGCAAAAATGTGGAGGGACACTTCCGCAAAGTCAAGATTAAAAAAATTAAAACAACAATCCATAACTGAATTTTTTAAGTAACGTATGCTTAAATTTTGTTCAACTTTTCAAAAAAGATTAAATATTTGAAATGTATATAGCAACAGTTCTACAATTACAATAAAGTTGTATTACAGTATGTACTGTACAATATAGCTGTTTTTATAACTTTGAAAGACGTTTTTTTTCTGCTCCTCCCGATATCCGAACTTTTGACCGGTCCGACCATGGCCCGGTCCCGTCAAGGTCGGATATGGGAGGATCTACTGTAGCTGAATTTTCTATATTTATTGTATAAGATACCTTAGAGAGGAACGGGCTAGGTATACGCAGCTCATGCGTTTACGTTGAATTCAACCAGTCTCATTATTGCTTCAAACAATATAGTTTCTCTTGGTGTTTAAACTCATCCAATCCATTAGCAATTTCACGACAATTTAATCAACGAGAACACTATTGCGACTCCAAATTACACAATGAAACACTTTGCAGGGTCACGAATTCCCACAAAATTAGTTAAAAAATAGACAAGGAAAAGGTTATTTCTCGATATCTTGTTTTGATATCTTTCTGATTTAAGATATTAAATTGTACAAAAAGTAAAATTCAGAAGTCAGAATTAGACAAATTCTTAGATATTTATAGGCATTTCATTTTATTTTTAAAACCTAAGTAATTATTTAATAAAAAATTATAAGATCCTTCAAAGATTTGAAATAATTTGTTAGCTATTGAGATTGGACTTATGAAAGGTTTTGGCAGGTTCATTTCAATCTTCATTGACCCTACCTATAAGAAAAGGAATAAAACCCTTATTGAAACGTTTACATATCTATCTAAATATTCAGATGGAAAAATTCAAATACTCCTATATATTTTTGGTTTTGTCAAAACTCAGTATACAGCTTTCCTGAAACAACCGATAGGATGATTTCGTTATTCAGCAACATCCTTCAAATCAAAATGGCGGAGGGTTGCCACAATTAATAACTAGTTTTTTTATGCGCATAAGAAAATTTTGTCTATTAGGTGAGGTTGGGGCCGAAGGGCACAAAATTCTGAGATTATCACCCAACAAAAATCATAAAAAATATTATAAGGTTATATAGATATTGATTGCAATATCGTTTCTAAAACTATGCAGCTTTTGGAATATTTTTAATATGCTCCTTGCGGCCGTTGATTCTCATGATGCCCCAACTGTTTCCTGTCACACCACTTCCCAGGGGACTATTGGGGCCCACAACTATTTGAGTAATTTACTACTATGAGCTTTCTTTAAAAATATGTTGTTGTTGTTTTGTTTTGTTTTTTTCGTTTTTTGTTTTTGTTTTTGTTTGTTTTTTTTTGGCGGGCTTATTATAATCGAAAGTGAAAAAGTACTTAATAATTTTAGCATTTAATAATGTTTTCAAAGACCATGTTAAGTTCTTCAGTTTTCTGACCTTTTCAACTAAAAATATAATTATAAATTACTTATATTACAGTCAATTTAAGCGTACAATAAATAAATTTCCCTTTTTGAGCAAAAAATAACTTTTCAATTTAAATTTAAAGACATTTAGAAGATTAAACTTTTCAAAGAGAGGGCTCCTGGAACCCACAAGTGAAAAAATGTCTTTTGCAGGGAAACAATAAATTGTAAATAGCGTTTATTGCCATATTATTATTTTTAAGTTTATTTCTGGCAATTACATTTTTCGGGTCTCCCCGTGGGCTAGTGGCTAACGCATTGGACTCTCATGGGAGCGATGGTGGGTTTGAGTCCCAACTGCAGCAGGAATTTTCTCATCTAACGGCTCGTTGAAAAAATTCCCCACTGCGCCAAAGATGTCGGCTCTAATGGCCCAGACGTCGGTGTGCCGTAAAAAAAAAGAAAAAAAAATTACCTTAATTATAAAATTTAATTTTTATAAGTTATTAATTTATGTAGTATGCCGACGTATAGGTGTTAGTTAAAGGGAGTGTTGTGCTTTCCAGTGGAGTTGCCTAGATCTAAGGGGCCGCTAGAGCCGGAGACTGCTGAGCCAGCAAAAAATCTTGGATGATAGGGTGTACCTCTTGGCCTTCTGTGAGTACAAGCATATATGGCAGCTGGGGTTTACTTGTAGTTAATTAGTATAGTGTAGACATAATACCTAGTTATTAAGAATTAGACAGTATGTTAGGAGGGCAGTCATTTTTTTAGTACGAAAATGAGGGCCCAAAAAGCCCCTCCACGGCCATCTTACGATTAAAAGAAATACAAACGAGCAAAAAGCTATATTATCACTAAAGACACTGTTGAGAAATGTTCTGCAGCTCCTGCGGTTCGAACTTAATAGATCATGGTTTCAATAGAAATTAATAAACTGAGAACCATCCTAAAGGGAGATAATTGAAACAATATTGCTAATAAAGGAGGCCCCGAGAAGCCTGGGTAGATTGGCCCCAGGTGGCGGCACAGTCAAGGTAGTTAACAAAGAAACATGGCAGCTTCTAACTTATACCAATGGTTATTAGGATTATTGTTATTTTATATCTCTGCTCTTCCTCTTTAATTGCTACACCAACAACACCGGTTCCTACTTCTCTCAATAAATTAGTGTATTTGTCTACTACAATGCGGTCCTTGCTATTTCTTTCATATTATTCTCTCCTATCAAACGTTTCACTTTCACCACATTCCAAAGCAAAATATATTATTTATTCTTGCGAAATACTCAACATATATATATATTATTTATTCTTGCGAAATACTCAACATATATATATATATATATATATATATATATATATATACATATAAGACAAACAAATAAGACAAATATGGTATTCCAGACATAATATAATCATATTATGATTACGATTGAAGAAATGTTTTCGCCCGAAAATAAAAAAAAGAGAACTTAAATTTGATAATCGTCGATTTGAAAACAATACCAAACCTGGAGGATCAGCATGCTGTGTAACCAGCAACCAAACAAAGTTGGGCAGCCCACTTTATTAATTAATTAATTCTTTTTAATAAAGTTTTCTTCTTCTTCTATATATATATATATATATATATTAGGCCCTAATTAGGGGTAATAAATAAAGGAGTGTTAAGAAAGGATTACTGCTTTAACGACCCCAAGCCTCCTAAAATCTGAGAAATTGTATATATATGTATATATATATATATATATATATATATATATATATATATATATATACACATATAACTTTCTTCCTAATTTTCAAAGCCTTTAGGTTGATCAAGTTTTTTTTATTAATTTATTTGCTAAGATTTTGGTCACTTAGGTACTCTAAGGTAATCCTATAGCAATACGTTTATAATAATACCTCTTACAAATTGTGTATTTAAATAAATTATACAAATAATAATGTAATATATGAATACATTAAAAAATTGTGGTGTTATGTATCAGTATGTGGTGTTCAACAATCATGAATTATATATCAATGAGTTTTACAAATCGTATTCAAAAATCAATACAAATCATGTAGAAAAAAAGTGAGAAGGGTTGAGGGGTATATCGAAGCAATATTTTTTAATACAAGTTAATTGACTTCAGTAGAGTTAATATGATGTTAACATGATGTTAACTAATGAATTGACTATTTTCGGCTAGAAATACGTGTAAGCAGTTTTGTGGCGTTAATTAACACTAACTAAAAATTAACTAACGTTGTATTTTTAGTTTTAGTTTATTTTTAGATTTGTATAATTATTAATCATGTAAACTCAGAAGAATGATTTAGAGAAATAACTAAAATAAAGTAAATTAAACTAAAGCTCTAATTGAGTGTTTAAGTAATTCCCAATGATTTAGTTTTAGTTTAATTAAAATCCATTAATTAATATAATTTTATTTTGCATAATGTTAGTTTCTTTGGTTGCAATTTTTAGTTTATTCCAAGGAGTGAATGTCGTTTTAATTTTTAGTTTTTCCCAACATTGTGTGTAAGTCATGTGGAATTGCTAGCTGGTCTCGTAATCTACATTCAGTAAGTGTGTGTTTAACTGTTAGTGTCTCGTTACAGCAAGTGCTTACAGGTCTGTCACGTCGTTAAGAGTATATGAGTACAAGAGAATATTAGTAAACTGTGTCAAAAGAAGTTTTTCTCGTTTTGTTCGGTTTTCTTTCGACCAGGCTCTCGTTGCATTTTTAATTTGCAGCAGTCTGTTTTCAGATTTAGTCCATTCTGTGAGCCATTTCGGGATTTTCTATAACAAATTATAAATATTGTAAATGCCCAGGAATACATTTTACAATCAAACACTTATTCCTTCGCGAAAGAATATTCCAAATAAAGAAATTCCACGTCACATATTTTCTTTTCAGTTACATATACACAGAACTGCATTAAAACATATTAGGTATAACAAAAAAGATAGGAAGGTATTAGGTACTAATTGTGCAAAAATGGCACGTGGTGAAAGAAAAAAATATTACAGTTTTGGAATCAGCACATCAAATTTAGTAAAGTATACCTATTTTTGAGGAAACGCCTGAATCATGAATAACGGTATAATTTGTATCTTCCTGCTGTTTTAGTGGGATATATTATTGGAAAATTCAAGAATTATTGGAAGAATCATTTCGTGAAATCCTTAGCATAAGTGATTAATTTTTTGAGGATATTAAACAACCATTAATCACCCAATTTTAGATTTCTTAAAGCGCTTTCAAGGACAATGAGCTTATCTGTAGTTAAAATTTCAATCTGAAACGATTCTTTTGAATTTATAATCCTACCGTTGTGGTTATGGCATCACTCCCGTAAAAATGTCCTACCAAATTGAGCGAAAAAGTAAAAATCTCCCTGGGTATTTGGGAAGGAGTAAGTGCAAGAGCTAGGATAATATGAAACAGCCATGGTGCCGGAGATTGCATATTTAAGCATGCAAAATTATGCTAAGCTTTTCCTGTAGTCTCGCTTCCTTCAATATTCAACTTCCACTCCATCTGTTCCCACCCGATATCCGGGATTTTTCAAATAAATCTATATTTCAAGTATATTTCATCAGATAAACATATTTTTGGACGGTTTGCTTTATTTAGTAATCATTTATTGATTAAATCATTGTGCATTCATCTCCAGAAATAATAAAATATGAAAACATAAATAAACCTGACGAAGATTCACATTTGGATGGTTCAGAGCATAACTAGATCAAGTCCATTTTTGACTAAGTCCTAACTTCATTATTTTGCCACTTGTAGCAGTTCTTTCTCCACATCTGTAAGTTATTTTCATTTGTTTTCAGAGCTGAAATAAGCCAAGTCCGAGTTTTAACTATTTTATGAACAAGGCTATACATAAGTAATGTCAGTGACATTTTAAATTAAGATAAGTATTTAAGTTGAAATAGTTTTAAGCCTTTTACTGGTCAATAGGATTTATACAACGTTTCTGCAATTAAAACGCATAATACTCTTTCTTTTTTTCTTTTTTTTTGAAAACTTGGTCTAGTTATACTCTGAACCCTCCATTTACTGTTATGTATTCTAAACCTATAGAATATTTTTAAAACGTAGAATATGCTTATGGAGTTAGTTATTTTCTAATTTCTCTATTATAAATTGACATGAATTACAATTATTTTTTTGTATGCGTAGAAGGCCCATGTGGTTTGGGAGGTGAAAGGGGCAGAAACTAAAAATTGTGATAACAAGATTGTTTTTCCAGTACTCATCAAAAGTTAAGTAACACTCTGTTTTAACCATATATAACGTTTTTTTGTTTTTGTTTTTTTTTGCGTTGTGTGTATAATACCTTACTTCTCCATTGTTAAAGGTATTTCTTTAACAGAATAAGTACCTACTCTAATCAAAATTTAAGAAATATTTATTTTTTAAATCAAACAACTTTACAAAATAAACATGTATATCTATTCAAATTCTGGATATAGTTTTTAATTTCACTTAAGCCATCTTCAGTGTCGAACTTTTAATCAATTCAAATTTTTAATCAATAATTTAATGAAAAATACTTGTCTTATACGGCGCTAATGGCCTAGATTTGTCGATGCGCCGTAAAACAAAAACAAAAAAAAAACTTGTCTTATATTTTTTAAGTACTACAACATACTGCAAAAAGACAAAAAATCAGCGAGGTACACCTGAGGTACATTCCTTGTAAGTAATGCTAGAAACGCAACACTTGCACAGGCATAGGATACCCAAGGATAGCAGTGTAAATTTATTTTAAGAAAAGGAGATAGATAATAATTATTTAAATAGACGAATTGTCATTATAATACATCTACAGCATTTTTGACTGAGACCAAAATCGTACTGTGGAACTGATAATATTCAAAACTATAATTTAGACCACATTAAAATTGACTTAAAAAAAGTAACATAAGAAATTGAAGACAAAACATAAGTTTTCCAAAAAAACATACTGAGTGCTCCTTTCTATGTATCTAGCAGTGCCCTTCTCAATGACCTCAATATCCCGTTTGACCAGGATCTCCAATTGTTCCATTCCAAACTCGGCTACCATCCCAATCCCATGGGATTATCCCTATCTTCCCAATCCCATCCAGAAAATCCTTCCTGCCGGCTCATAAGACACCCGACTCTAGGAATAACTGGCCTCGTGCGTATTGTGTTCTAATCCGAAGGAATCAACAACGATTCATTTATGAGAATTTGTTTTCTCATTTTTTCTCTTTATTTCTTGTCCTGGTTCATGATATGAAATGTATATTATCAAGGCCATAGAATAAAGAAAAGAGAATTGTCATCAACACCGCTTCACTATCACACAGAACAATCCCGAATCATTGGGATGCAAGCACCATATAAAATGTTATTTATATGAATTTAATTTTTATATTTTGTTAAAATTTGAATTAATTAACTGTATGTTGGAATGAATATGTAATTGGATGTATGATTGGACTTACGTGTGCAATTTAAATTTCATAACTATATGTAGATATGTGTAATCATTGTTTTGGGCGAATCACCTTTGTTGCGGGTGTTCTTGAATATATAAAGGTTGGTCAGTGTGTACAATATTGGTAAAATATTTGTTAGCAAATATTCTGCATATATATATATATATATATATATATATATATATATATATATATATACACATTTTAAGATCCATTTAAAATTAACTCAGCATTTTAAGACAGATTATGTATAGGTCATCACCTTTTTTTTTTAGCCAAAGATGCTTTTTCTTTTTTCCAAAGAGCCCATAGTGAGAATCGAACCCACGACCCTTGGCACGGAGTGCTCACGCCTTAGCCCTCACGGCCACCGGGACCCAATATTAATTCATTCAATTCCCATAACATGCTTTCAGAGTCTACAGCTCTATCTTAAGTTCACCTAGTTCTCTACTGAAGCCGGTTTATTTGCATACAAACGGTTTAGTCTACGTAAGATATTTTCTGCTTGAGGTTTCTCCTTTGATGAATATTTATTATTTAAGTGACTTCTTTTCTCAGCCGTGATATTGACAAACAACCGCTAAACAAATCTCAGCATTAGGAAATTTTATGAAGAAATGAATTTATGTATCATCTATTTAGTAAGATTAATGGCTGGGTTCATTGAAATAAATAGGTATTAGTCCCTGCAATTGATTCTAAAAATAATATCAGACGTTTTACAATTACAATACTTTTTTATGCAAATCTTTATTTTTGGAAAACTTTACTCCCCAAGTTGGAATTTTAGTTCCAAATCTCCCGTTTTCACTTACTCGGATGTTCCTCTTCTGTGACTTACATAAAAAAAATGCATTGTTTTGGCTTCAGATAAATATGAGGAGCTTAGTATCAAAGTTGGACAATTCCACTTTTGATTTTTTTAAAGGAGAGGTAAAAAACCATATCTACTATAGGGTTGTCAGTATCATGGTGACTTTTTATATGTTATTCTCCTAGGTCCAAAAAACATGTTTTCAAAGGCATTACAAAATTATATGAGTATTAAGGCCGTAAACAGACTTTAAGTAGTGGAGTTGTCCATGTTTGAAACCAAGTCATGGAGTTGTCTGTTTTTGAAACCAAAGGGAGCCATTTTAAAATTGAATCTATCCTCTTTGAAACCAAAAAAAATATGAATTCGATATGCACGAGGGTATTTTAATATAATATAATTATGTCTAATGTATTAAAAAAATCGTATTGTTAAAAATTACTTGAAAAAAAAATATTTAAATGCAGTTTGACAAAATTTAAGTCTTTGAATTAGTCTCACACCTTAGAAAGAACTAGTTCATCAAAATCTGCAATCAACACACTCACAGTGTCCACTGTTGATAACATTAGCAGTTTCACTCTGTACTGTGAGGTTACGGTACCACTGCAAACGGTCTCTTTTTTCCTAATTTTCTCTTGAGTACTTGGACAAGAGATTCTTAACATCTGCAAGTTTCTTGGGGTTGACGCTACTGCCGACGGGAATTGGTGCAGGATTAAGTTCTAGAAGTGACTTGGCCTTCTTTGTTATGGACATAAAACTTTCATGTCAATTATGGTGTAGTATGGCGTACCGCTCTTTGATTGTGCAGATAGATTGTAAAGATATCTGTAATGAAACTAAATTATCCTTAGTTTATTCGGCTTAGAAAAAATGTGGTACTTCGCTATCCTCTTCGCACAGTTTTACCTAAATGTACATGTATTGAAGTTGCTGTGCTATACTTTTCATCGCCGTAGTTAGCCATACTTGTGCACAGCTTATTAAAATGAATTTATCAATTAGTGATGTGATTATTTTATTAAAAACGTGTTAACCATTATTATTTTCTGGAGAAAGTTGTTGAAAAGTTTGTGATAGCAAATAACTGAACATTAACGGTGAGGGGGTCTCCCGTGGTCTAATGGCTAGCGCCTTGGATTCATAAGCGGGAGATGGTGGGTTCGATTCCCAACCTCCGGCAGGAATTTTATCATCCCACGGCTCGCTGGTAAAATTCCTCGCTGCACCCTGAATGTCGGCACCTAGATGTAGATGCGCCGTAAAAAAAAAAAAAAAAAAAAAAAAAAAAAAAAAAAAAAAAAAAAAAAAAAATTAACGGTGAGATCTATCTAATATCTAGTGTGAAACTGTCAATATTTATTTGTTGTATGCGAAAATTTAAATAAAGAGGAATATGTCGAGAACAGTTCCCAGTATTACATTAGTTGTTAATTTATTCACCTGAGGTCTTGAAAATACATTTGGAAGGATTCATAGATCTACCAATTGCGTAAAAATGATTTTCTTAAATTGAATAGTTGCTGTTTTTCACGGCTTTATTATATAAAACCCGTTTATCATTAAAATAATTATTGTAAAGATTTGGAAGTGGTCTCATTCTACTCGGTACAGAAGAAATACTTCAAAAATGACATCTAAATCAGAAATATTTAAGTACCTAGGTGTTTTGTCTCAAAATCCGGCGTTCGGCACCACAGTATGCCGGATAACAGCTAGTTATTAATTAGAATTATCGCTAAATGCACTCATTACAAGTAACTATAAACATTCAGCCATGATGGATTCGCAGTGCATGATGGGAGCAGATTGCATGAATGCAAGTTTCTCATTGAAGGGCTACTGAAGGAGTTGTCATTTTTTGAAACCAAACTATGTTGGAATTGTCCATATTTTGATACTGAACGGTGCAAATAAACGCTATTTTAACTATTTTCTGTCTGTTTTTAATGCAAAACAGTTGTAAAACCGAATGCAGCATAAAAAGCTCTTTAAGAATCGACCAAAATCTCAAAACTGAAAAAAATGGAGTTGTCCAACTTTGATACCAAGCTCCTCATATATCAAGTTCCGCCGTCTATCTTTGGCTCCATGTATGAATTAACTTGCCGAGTTGCGATATGAAATCCGTTAGCGTGATTGGCAAAGCATCGCTCAAGAAAACGGCAGATTCTAGGTTCAAGTCCCACCCTGGAGAGTTGATTTCTCTAACATATGAAAATTTGAACAATTACACTATAGAACTTATAGGAATAACTAAATATAAATAATTTACGAGCTTCGCTAATAGATGAGTGAAGTTAGGAGCGAAAATGTATTTAGGACGGTGGGCCTTGATAAGTTATCAACATGGTTGGTGACAATAGCAGGGGATAATATGAAATTTCTGGTAGTGAGCTGATGTTGCTCTATATTATGTTGGCCATGAATGCTTCCCTTATCAGGCTGTTAGTCCAGTCTGGGGTCTTTTGAGGTGCCTCTTATCGGCGCACTCCACCTCAGGCGTGTTTCTCCATTCATGCTTTCTCCTATATTGGCTAGAATGGGAGGTAGTCTTTATAATTATAATTTTTCTATGAAATAAAATAATAAAAATAGTAGGTATGTCAAGAAATAAGTACAAGTCCAAATAAGTACATCACTGGAGGACTCAACAAATTCGAAGAAAATCAATTAATAGACTTAATCGAAAATGATAGAAAAAATCTTGACCTTCAATAGGTAAAGCCAAGCTCAATAAAACAAAATGGCCGTTCTAAACCGCCTCGTACCACTGTAGCGGGTAAATTTTTGGAGAAGCTAACCGGTTCCGTAGGAGCTGCCCAGAGAAATAGCTGATTACCTCTTCGAAGGATGACTTTCTTGAGGATAAATAAATTTGATTACAGAATTAAAAGCAATATTGTACAGTTTGGTGCTCAAGACACCTCCTTGGGGCACTCCATTTTCCTGCAACAGCCTATCACGCAATGTAGCATTTATGCTCACTCTGAATGATCTTTGGGAAAGATAATTTTCGATAAATTTAAGCATGTTTCCTAGTAATCCCTACTCACTTATTAGCCGTCTCCATAAGTTTTCTTATACTTTTTCTATGTTGAGGGACTCTTATAATATTGAATTATATTTTAAGAATGCGTATAGAATAGCTTTCTCCATACTTGCAATGTTGTGCATTGTAGAATGTCCTGGGCAAAAACCACGCTGGTTAGATGATAGGTAACTCCTATGCTCCAAAAACCAGAGCAGTAGTTTATTAATAATTTTGTCTGCTTCTTAATAATCATGCAAATGAAGCTTGTTAAGGAAATAGGCTTGAAGTTAAATGTAATGTTGCTAATTTTTCCTGGTTTTTAGAACTGGATGTACTATAGCATCATTCCAAGATTAAGGATAATACCACTTTTATACACCTTTTTCAGAAGGTTAGCAAGAGTATGTAGGCCCAAATCGAGATGTTGCGGCATTTGTAAGTGCTTCGTCCGGTTCAGTGCGTAAAATTAGTTTGTTTTACAGCAATAGTAAATATTGCTAATACGGAAATTGTTTGTGATAATTGAATTATTCTGCTAAAGTCCCTTAACAGGAACACTGTATTTTTTAAATAAAAATTTGATTGACTTTTTTTTTCTAAATTCCATGTGAGGATGAGTGTCGATTGATGCCAGATACATATTCTATCGAGCATACTTAAATACTTAGCATTTAGTGAGTTGGTATAAGAAACACTTACAGAGATGTATCACATAGCTAATGACGGTTAACAATGATGAGGAGCAAGGAAGAGAGCTGGCTTAGGGTGCTCCTACAGTGGACCCGTTCCGATCCGATCCAATAGCCACAGACTGTCAGAAGAAAAAGTCCGTCACGCAGGAGCTGCATAACTAAGCACTTTCCTCAGAAATTTTGTAGTGTAGACTACATTACTGAATAATTTGTCGTAAATAACCTAAAAAAATAAAATAAAAACGTGAATAGTTCTGCTCATTTACATTTCTTATGAGAACTGTTCAATTATTAATTTTGTAAATAATTTGCATCCAGAGTTATGTTAATACATGATACTGTACTGCTTAATAAATACGCAAAAACTTCATTTTCCGTCTTTTGATCTGACGCAGGAAAAGGATACAGTCCCCCTAGTGGGAGATAGCGCTCCTCGCGGCGCCTTAGGGAACCTACTTCTTGCAGGCTAATTCTAATGAAACAGACTTTAAAGTAAACCCTCTTTTACGATAGACCGATTTACTTCATTTTGACAATACTTCTTTCTCATGAGATACCCACGACATATACCGCGTTTCGTTACAATACAGCAAAAATTAAGACCGGCATGAGTATATTATTGTAGTACTTTAGGTCCGTAGTAAACCCAGTGTTGTAAAATACACGGTTATTTATTCTTAAGGGTAAATACCCAAGGTAAATACCCAATTTCTTAAATACCCGGGTATTTAAGGTATTTAACGAAACTGCGACTTAGTAATCGAATATTGAAAAATGTCATGGATCTTGCCAGTTTAGAGCTATTGCAACACTAAGAAACTATTAAAACAGTAATAAACTATAAAATAGGATCAGGTTAATAAATAATAAACTATTATCTGAAAATTTGCCATGGACCTTCGGACTACCAATAAACCAAGTCGTTTGCTTAAATTTGATATTACTGTCCTGCATTCACAAAAATGTAGCCTCAGCTAAAACTTTGGACTAGTATTATCTCAATTTCTCAAAACACAAATTAAGTTACCTACTCATTGATCAAAACACATGTACCTTTCAAGCCTCTCCACCATAACATGGGACTTATTTTATTATTTTCTTTGTCATTGTCTTCAAGACCTTCCCAAACAAAGGATTTTTGCCATAATCCCTCTTGGTATCTACAGTCATTCAGCTATGTTTTTCCGAGGATCAACTGATTTCAATCCCATGCTTCTGCGAAACACAGAACAGAAAACAAATGGAAGAGTTCAACAAGTCTGCAGCAAGATGTGCGTTTTCAACACCAAACTGAATGCGTTCCTCCTGTTTGGTTAGCACAAGTTTTTCCTCCATTTTTTGAAGAGAAGATTCTGGGTTTCTTGTTGAAGAGTTTTCAGTAATTCTTAAATCTCTTATGAACTGTGTGGATCAAAGGGGCATTTAACTGAATTACAGTGATAAGTTCAACAATTGGATCAAGGATGTTAACTAGTTTCCCAACTCGGACTCAAAACACTCTGTCATCAAGAAGCTACCTTTTCATTTCTGGTAAGATTTCCGCTTACTGCAATGTTGTTACTACTGTATGAGCATAATTTCAAATGATATTAACAAGGATCACAAACCACTTAAAATGGTTTTGAACTATTATAATAAACATTAAAAATGTTTTTGGCCCTTTTTTTAAATTTAAATAAGTCCTTAATAATTGAGTAGGTTTGATTAAAACCTTTTTAAAATTAATTAACCTTCCCTACTGTAAAAGTAATCATGAAAATTCATAGATATACATTATGTTGTAAATACCCATAAATACCCAGACCTACTTTTAACTTTCCTTAAAATATTAATGGGTAAGTATTCATTTTCATTAAGTTTTTATGATCAAATGGGTAAGTTTCAGTCCTTGTTTGCACCAAAAAATACTCAAAGAAGTTGTATCAAGCTCAAAAACTGAAAATACCCACTTTTTGGGTATTTACGTTCAATGTGGGTAAATACCGGGGTAAATACGCAATTTATATTTACCTACCCACTGGGTATTTACCCACCCCACATCACTGAGTAACCCCCCCCCCCCCCTCCAAATAACCCAATTTAGTTTATTTTCACAACCCTTTTTTCTCTGTTGATTGCAACCACGAATACCGAGTTTCGTTGAAATGTAACAAAAATTACAGCTCGTAGTGGCAAATTAGTAATGTGGGTCCGGAGTAAACTCCCCCTCCTAATGAACCGATTTAGTTTATTTTTACAAGGTATTTCTCTCTTTAGATCAACATACCGAATACCGAGATTCGTTGAAATATAACAAAAAATAAGCCTGGCATGGTCAAATTAGTGTTTTGGCTTCGGGGTAAACCCCTCCTCCCGGTGGACCGATTTTGGTGGTTAACGAACTCGTTCAATCGTTTGCTGATTGAACGCTATATACCACGTTTCGAGAACAAAAAACAAAAACTCTGGCCGCTATCGTGTTAACAGACACACACACACACACACACACACACACATATATATATATATATATATATATATATATATATATATAAATTTTAACGGGGGTGATTTTCGGTGTCTACTAGGTAGGATCGATAAAGATTTGAAGAAATTTTTCAAAAATTCCGTCATGAGTGCAACCTCAATAGCTACTTTCTTTCCTTCGGAGGAAAGTGCTAAAACCAACACATGCATCTCAATGGAGGTGCCTACATTGGTCCCGACCCGATTCAAACTTGTTTGTTTCTAGACCGATTTTGGACCGAAGAACCAAAATGGCGCCAACCCACATATTGTGTTTCAAAAAGGTCTACAGGTTTTAAATCTTAACCCATTTCAATGAACTTTTTTTTAAATCGAAGGAAATAAAATGTAGAATTTACTTTCCCTTGTTTATTAAATTGCGTGGAAAGATGTTTATAACCATCCAACGTCTATAACCTTCCAATGCTTATAACCTTTACCTTTAAGTATATATATATATATATATATATATATATATATATATATATATATATATATATATATATATAACCTTAACCTTTAAGTTACCTTTCTTATAAATAATTTTAAAATATGAATACCAGTACTTCTCTTACCTCCAACATTCAACCTAATCAAAGGTTTCTATGCTTATTAGATGGTATTTCTTAAATTATTCACTCATTTTCACTTCACTACGAGGTCATTACTGACGAGCTGTGACTAAATCGGATCGGATCGGGTCGAGACCATTGTAGACACTCACGTCGGCCGCTGTCGATAAAACGAAATCGGATCGGGAGATAAACGGACCCAATGTAGGTGCAGCCTTATATAGGCGATCCCGAGTAAACTACTGAGCTGTTGCCTGGTTCCGTGGGAAAGCGGATGTGCTGCTGAGCTGTTGCCTGGTCCCGTGGGAAAGCGGATGTGCTGCTGAGCTGTTGCCTGGTCCCGTGGGAAAGCGGATGTGCTGCTGAGCTGTCGCCTGGTCCCGTGGGAAAGCGGATGTGCTGCTGAGCTGTTGCCTGGTCCCGTGGGAAAGCGGATGTGCTGCTGAGCTGTTGCCTGGTCCCGTGGGAAAGCGGATGTGCTGCTGAGCTGTCGCCTGGTCCCGTGGGAAAGCGGATGTGCTTCTGAGCTGTCGCCTGGTTCCGTGGGAAAGCGGATGTGCTGCTGAGCTGTTGCCTGGTCCCGTGGGAAAGCGGATGTGCTGCTGAGCTGTTGCCTGGTCCCGTGGGAAAGCGGATGTGCTGCTGAGCTGTCGCCTGGTCCCGTGGGAAAGCGGATGTGCTGCTATAACCGAGCATTAAGTGCTACAAGAAAACTTACTAAAATACTTTCTCTGTTTTTGTCTTCCGCAAATACCCATCAATTCTATAGTATCCTTAGAGGGGCAGGTAAATTGTAATCAATTGTTCTATATGCCCTCCCCAACAACCATGTACTCTATCCGGGTCCTTAGCAGGCTCGATATAGCAGGTATGTCGTTTCAAATGATCAAACGATCTTATTCATAAAAATTATTCTACTTAATATTTTGTTTTCTTTCAAGCCTTTATTATAAATTAAGAAATACTGAAGAAATTTCAAATTCCCAACAACATAATCACACATCTGAGCCTATTGCAGATGAAATTTCTTTGGACACAAAGATAGGTAGATTGTTGGCTTTTATTTTATTTATGAAACGGAAAGAAATTGTAAAACGGGTAAATTTTATTCATTGTACACACAAAACCTTTATTTTATGTTTATAAATGTGCTACTTTACCGATATGAGCATGTTTTTCTCTGCTTGCTAAAAGGAACTTCATATATTTGGTCTAACGTTTCAATGAGCAGTGAAAGTTACACAAGTTTTCGGCTTCACAGGACCGTGCGGGTCTTATACCATTGCCTACCTCTAGCGCCTTATATAACACACTTTCGAAACTAATTGTAAGTCAAATCTTGAACCAGTTTTATCAACAGGGGGCGTAGCTCAGATGGTAGAGCGCTCGCTTAGCATGCGAGAGGTACCGGGATCGATGCCCGGCGCCTCCAGAATTAATTTTTTTGACATTATAAATGTATGGAAATATTAGTAAAAAATAGGAAAATTTCTTTATCCTATAAATCTACAATAGGAATGCCACAGTGTACTATATTAAAACCAACTCGGTAAAAAGTAAAATAAAACAGTACAAACAGTACAAATAAAACAGAAATAAGCGGGATTAAATGAGGTTCAACAATTGATATCGGGCTTAAAAATTACAGGACGGTTAGAATTCTGGGCTGCCACATCGAAACGGGGTTTCGAATCAAGCTTTAAAGTGGGCATTTCAAAAATAACATAATTCAAATCTTCTCTACGTAACTTTTCTCGATGGCAACTACTAAATACGCCTTGGAGTAGAGGTCAATAAACTAAGGTCCGCGGCCCGTAAGAACCCATGACCAGTGTCATCTATTAGGCCCGCGACAGTTAATGGGTTATTGTTGTTGTTACTGATGTCTTAAGTTGGATAAAAAAACCAAAAAAACAGAATGATAACAACTTGGTTTTATTATTATAGTAACTCGCCTAAGTAAAGTATAATATAAAAAAAACATTTAACTTAATCATAATAACTAACAAATACTTGAATTGAATCTAACTAACATTAAAACATATAAAATGCTAATGACATTTACGCGAATAAGATAATTATTATTATTATCATTATACACTCAGCAGCAAAAAAAAAACAAAACAAAACGGGAACTCTGATTATTTTCTGTTCTCCCGGAAACTACAGGAAATCTGTGCGTGTTAGGTTAACTACCAGTGTTAGGTTACAAAAACACAGAATTATTCTTAAGCAAACACTTATCATTAAAAAATGTACAAATGAGTAATAATGGTTAAAAAGAGAGTTTATTTTACAGCACATAGTTTTACCCTTTTTTTTTCATACAGGCTGGTTTCATAAAATGTTGCACAGCTAAGGGTCCTAACCCCGTCAGGCATTGAAGACATAGCCCCGAGACCAATGTCTATCTCGAGCCTTATCTCCTCTGTCATATTTATACTGAAGAGATTATTTCAGTGAACGTAGTATGACCCAACTCTGAACTAGCCAGGTTATTGTCAAAAACGAAAACATAACTCAAAATCGGCAAGCGATCGTAAAAAATATTGTGTCTGGTTTTGTTTTTTTCTGCTGAGTTGGCAGAAAAAATTATACTGGTAAGTAGATGGTTTATAAGGTCGATAATCAGGCCAAAATAACCCCTTTTTCACTTTTTGTTTTATCGTAATAACCCCCCCCCCATTCCTTTAGTGGCAAAAGGCGGCTTCGTCAAAGAAAATGACGAGACTTATCAAAGAAAAGACGCTTTGTTAATCCCCCAGACTTTTCTAGAACCTTTAAGCAGAACATTCCAGACTTTTCCGCCGACATAAATGTTTCGCCTGCGATACGTCGATAAAACGTTTATTGATAAATAGTACAAAATGAGTGCGGCAAAGAAAATATAACTTATCATTGTGAGCAAGAATTTTTCTTTTGTATGGAAGAGCATACCAACACTCTAAACATGCATATGTGCGGAAAACTAATATCTAAACCACTATACACCGTACCAGGGCAACACTACTCCATCACACAAACTTGTAGCCTCCCATTGATCGCAATCTTGTCTCACAATGTTGAGGTTTGCCCAGCTTTACATGTTTGGCCACCCATCGTATTGATGTGCACACGTGTATCTGTATTTTTTGTGCGGTAACTAATATCTAAACCACTATACACCGTACCTGGGCGACACTACTCCATCACACAAACTTGTAGCCTCCCATTGATCGCAATCTTGTCTCACAATGTTCAGGTTAGCCCAGCTTTACATGTTTGGCCACCCATCGTATTGATGTGCACACGTGTATCTGTATTTTTTGTACGTTGTGATAGCAATATTTTGTAGTCGTGGGCCAATTTTAGTTTAGTTTACAACGGAATGTAATAAAAGAAAACAGAATGTGAACCCCCACGGGGAATGAAAGCTCTAGAGAGATACTTGCTGAGGCTCTCAAGAGGGTACAGAGAGGCTTAAGAGCTTCTCATGAATGAGAAAAAGAAGGAAATTCACCATCTAAACCATACGAAAGGAAGCTGTTTTCAAGCGGGTAGCCCAGACGTGCCACTGGTCTCAAGTCGATCTCGAAGGTGCTATCGATAAGTAGTCTCGATAGTAGATATCGATAGTATAAAGGTCCCCAAACTAGTGCCAGGGGCCAGATATATCGAAGGAAGCATTTTCCGATAAGGAGCTAATGTCTCGTCCCTATCATCCTACCTCTTCATGGCCTAGCCACTTTACACTCTCTTATGTATCTAGACCAACACTCGCCTTCTCACAGTCATTTTTACAATCATTTATTCCCTTTCTACAATTAATATCTATTCGTATTGCATCTCCTTTGTAAGAATTACCAGTTTTCTGAAATATGTAGCTATTATGATGCACACGTTAAACAATTTTGCTAAAATAAATGCCACCGTTTAAATTTGTATAAATACATATATTTATTTGTATATAAATGTACAGGGTGTCCCAGTCTTAAACCGACAGCCATTGTATATCGACGTGGAATCGAAAAACTAAGTCAAAATGTCCTTTGGCGATTTTCACGTTTTCACTTCGTTTTCGAGAAAACGCAAAAAACCTTGTATTTTTTCACAATTCCCGATTTATCGCTTAAACGAAGCGTTGTAAGAAAAATTACCTTAATACAAACGTTGTAGTGTATTAAATTATCTTTAAGATGAGACCAAGTTCAGCGTCTTAGCTTGAATTTTTTACGAGATAATCTTGTTTGAATAATCTTTCGGATGGACATTTTGTTCCGTACAGAACTGGAAAAAATAATCTCGGTTACTTTTTTTTTTTTTTATTCGTTTTTTTTATATTTATTTTTATTTTTTTGACAAATTATCACTTATTCCTTAACGGAAGAATTGTGTAAAAAAAAATCGAATTTCTGTACAAATTAGTATCCAATCTAAATTGAACGCCTCAATTAGAAACAAGACGATAAATTAACGAACATTAACATATTTGTACCTACCTGATATTCTACATTGAAAAAAATAAAAGGGTGAGGGGGTGAGGGGGGATATGGTTTTTTAATGTTGTCTAATATGCTATCGGTGACCGGGTAGCCGGTAAAAGTTATTTTATCTGTTAAGAGTGGATCCCGTATTTATAATTTGATTTAGTAGTGAATGTGATGTGTTACATTCTGTATGAGTTATTTTAAGGATATAAACATACACACAGATATATGCATACATAGTTTAGGGTCGACAGTTTCTCTTTTTACCCGGAAGACAGAACCGCAAGCGTGAACGTTTCCCAGTATTGGAAAATATTCTTAACACTTTTGCTGCGGGTGTGATTACGGAAGGACACCAGCGATCCTACCCGCTTACGAGTGTCCCTTCGGAACGACACTCCTCAATTACTTTTCCCTTTAGATTCTAAAGGCTCGTAAATGGACGGGATTCACTTTTACAGCTACAGGTAAAGGCAGTTGCCTTCAGTATTGTTTGGGCTTTCCGACAGTGTTTTCCGTTTTCAAATCAAACTGAAGATTTTTTATGATTTTTTTATTAAAAAAAAATTCTACATTAAAAATTCAAACAGAAAATGCATCGATACTGAAGTATTCCGAACCAATGACAGCGAAAGTGTTAGTACCCTATATCTAAGATCGTCTCCCGTAGAAAATTATTTTTGTCTTAAGCCGGAACGGTTAGGTTTGATCTTACAAACCTCTGTCTTATTGGCCGAAACGAAATATATAAGGATAAGATATTTTGCTGGCTATTATTCTCAGGCGGGAAGAAAGGGTTGGCACGGATAGAGAATATTGCAGGGGTGCCTTGGCGGATACAAACAGGTTGGAAGAAGGCGCCAACTGCCACATCTAGTGTGAAGCCAAGGCATTCATCATACGCCCTCTCCATGCGAGGATACATAAATTTTTCCAAACAACTTTTGTATTGTGAGCCTCGCATTCTCATTTATTTGGAGTTCTTTGTCCCGCGTAATCTATAGCCGATACCCGCCTTAGTAACCTCGGCCTAGACCCTCACGTTTCCCTTATTCATTTAGAGAAATCTAAGTAGGGATGAATTATTTTGTGGGAAGTGTCACGCTCAGTGGTGTAAAGAGGTCGTAACTCGGAAGAAAATAAAACCCGAATAGTATAGAATGTAATCATATTTCCATTCAGTAGTGTGAAAGATCAACAAGCAAACAATCGTGATGATCTTTATAATTGAAGGGCTCAGTGCCACTGGCGACGAACCCACAATTATAAATAGCTGAGAAAATTGAATTTAAAGGTAAGAAGAGTCTGAAAAAAATTAGTCTTGGAGACAGAAATGATTTCAACTGGTCCAATTAAAATCATTTTTGTCACCAACAAAAACTTTTTTCAGACTCTTCTTACCTTTAACTCCATTTTTCTCAGCTATCTCTAATTGTGGGTTCGTCGCCATTGGCACTGAGCCCCTTAATTAATCAATTATACTATTCATTGTAAGGACCTCTTACAGCGAGCCCACGGCTAAATGAAATCAATCCAAATAAGTCGATTTGAAAACTTGATAATATAAAAAACATATCTGTAACCTAAAATTAGAAACATTTGAGGGTAAGTTTACATCTGTCACTTCTCGCAGGAAATGTATCTCAGGTGTCGGATATATTAATTTTGATAATTATCTATCCGACACCTGAGATATATTTCCTGCGAGAAGTGCCTGATGTAAACGCACCCTTATTGCTAGTGATAGAAATATCTACCTCAGACTTAAATGGTTTGCAGTTTACATTAGTTACAAATTCTGTCTGACAGAAATATCCTGCAATAACTATCAGATGTAAACGCACCCTTATTGCTAGTGATAGAAATATCTACCTCAGACATAAATAATTACAACTTTGGAGGGGGGATTGTTTAATATCCCATATATAACTTATACCATACAAAATTGAAAAATATTGTTTTATTTGTTATTTATAAATTGGAGAAAATGACATTGATTTTGAACACACTAAGTTACTACCCCTTAATGGCTCTTCAGGATGTCCACTTTATTAGGAGTGAAACATTAGCAGCAGATTAAAGAGATCCGTGAATAAATTACATTATACAATAATATAGATATATTTGAATAAAAGGGGGAATATATTTGATATACTTTTGTTTAGCTGTTCCTAACGCGTTAAGGGATATAAATATCTGTAGGGGAGCGTGTTGGAACATTGCCACCCTGTCGCGGGCTCTCTTTTTCGTGAATTATAAATAAGGGTTGTATGTATATTCAGTTAAAACATATTTTCCAACCCACGGGGCCCATTCCCTCTTCCCTACCCAATCCCGAATAAATAAACAATTCGATGGCTCTCTTGGCAAGCTTTTGTCTCGCCCGAATTGACACTAAATAAAATTCTTAAACTGATTCAGTGAACAGGCGGCAGAGGGAAGATTATTGCTTTTCGTTGCTATATTTTGTTTCTGGCCACAAGTTGTCACTGCAAGTGTGATAGTTTCATTATTAACTGGCTGATGGGTCCGTCGTTGATGGATTATAAAGAAAACTTAAACAAACAGAAATTTTGCATACAAAACACATTGTAAGTTCACCAAACATATCACATTGGCCAGAGTGAGCACTAAAAATGTCTACAGTCTTAGGGACTTATCAATTCTTCAAGAAGCAGAAATATCAATCTTTTCCTGCTCACGTTATTTGTAAACGTCCATCGATTCTCTGGGAGCATAGTTCTCCCTCTCCTGATCGTCAACCCAATTAGCACTTTTCGAAGTAATATAGCAATCAAGGTTGCATTCATAATAGAATTTTTGAAAAAAAACCTTCATCGATCCTACCTAGTAAACACCCCAAATTAAATTCATATAATAGGTATATATATCTGTTAACACAATACAACCAGAGGTTTTATTCTTTCGCCACGAAACTTCGATTATAGCATCCTCTAATCAAACGATTTACCGAGTTCGTTAACCACCAAAATCGGTCTACCGAGAGCGGGGTGTACCCTTGGCCCAAAATACTTTATTGCCCATAATGGCCATAATTTTTTATGTATTGCAACGAAACTCGGTATTAGTTGTGGTAGTCTGAAGAGAAAAATATGTTGTAAAATTAAACTAAATCGGTTCATGCGAAAAAGGGGTTTACTCCAGACCCAAATGAATAATTTTCTCATACAGACCGTTCTTTCTGGTGTATTGTAACGAAATACGTTATACGTCATGGGTATCTAAAGAGAAAGATGTTTTTTTTAAAAATAAACTAAATCGGTTCACTAAAAGTTGGGGTGTAATGTGTATTATGTTCAAAAAGAACAAGGCCATCAGTTGTTGATTCTACCACTAGGAGCGCTAACTTGGAATGCTGTATCCGCCTTCTCCTTTATATGGAGCTAGCTGTTCAATAAAATATAAAAGAGCAAAACTGTTCCTGTTTTTATATATATATATATATATATATATATATATATATATATATATATATATATATTCGATACATCAAGCAAATAATTCAGGAGTGTACTGCTACCCATCTTCTGGCATCTGATTCATTTTGCAGCTCCTGCGTGACGGACCTTTTTTTATCCTGTACCTATTATTTTATATCTATTATTATGTTAACCATATTTTAAGTTTTAAATCTTTATCTATCTAAATTTAATTTAAGATCTAGATGTATCGCACATTTATCATATCGTCCCTACCATGTCAAACTATCGAATATGCAAAATCTCGTTTTACAGATTTTGCTCTTGAATTGTGGCAAATGAATTCAAACCCCCTTTAGAATAGCCTCTAATGCCATAAATACAATACAATCAAATAAGACCATTTTTAAATATATTAGTTCGTCAAAGTATTGAAAAAGTTCGTTCGCTAGTTTGCACCGATTTTCATATTCGGTAGTTTGACATGGTAGGGACGATATGTATCAATCATCCTCATCTGTGCATATTTTTTTTTTTTTTTTCTAATTTGGGTGCATCGACTGCTTTTGTCATTGGCACCAGTCTATGCATAATGTTTTTACCTTCATTTCATCTGCATATAAATGAGAATTAACTCTGTCCTTCTTGCTTTATAACCTTGAATTTCAAATCGACACATAGGCAAAATAAATCGTATTTCCTTATAAAAACTGCAATAGTATTAGTATTCCAAGACTATACGATCTTCTGTTAATGAAGCATTAGTGTTTAGTTTTGTTCAAGATACATTTTCAGAACATTATTGTCTTGTGTCCGAAGCACTTTATCATGGTGTTGTCGTTGAAGTTCATATTCAGCGTGAAAAAATATCAGGCTGTACCGTATGAAATGTCAGTTTTGTTAACTTTGCGATTTAATCCTTTTCCATTTTTATTTCATTATTTACAAATATCATTGTTATTCATACAGAATTAAAGCTCTTTTATTCCTATTATTTAATCAGTAACTTGCGTACTGTGTTGTGAGAACGATCCTCTGAGAAAAAAATAAAACTTAAATTATGACTTCAACGGAAATCCGTATTATTTTCCGTTATGAATTTAAGCTCGGTCATAGCGCTGCTGAGGCGTGTATGAACATTAACACGGCATTCTGGGAGGGAACGGTGAATGAACGAACTGTTTACCGGTGGTTTTACAGGTTTCGAAGTGGAAATTTAGACCTTGACAACGAGGAGCGAGAAAGGCCAGAAACCAAGCTTGACAATGACCAGCTGAAAGAAAGGGTTGAAGCTTGTCCCTCAAAAAGCACTATGGAGTATGCCAAAGAACTCGGAGTAGGAGCCACGACAGTTTCAAGACATTAGAAGGAAATCGGCAAGTCCAAAACTGACATTTCATACTGTACAGCCGGATAGTTCAAGCCAATTCTATGCCTAGGAATTCTTTCAAATAAATATAAGGAATAAATGTTTTATTATGGGCTTTTAGTTACTGCCTATCGGCCTTCTAAATCGGGATTAACTAAATATAGTCGGACAGTTATCGGATGCGTAAAGCCAGCCTATGAGGCGGAACAAATCCTCCTTATAGGACTTTAAACGCACTTGGAAATTCGGGGTAAAGTTCGGCAAAGTGTGAAGTTAATTCATTTGAGAAATGGGTTTTTCGGCCATTACTGTGATATTTATGCCTTAGGAGCAGCCCCAGCCAATTACAGCACCTCCTACTCCTAAACCGTGGTAAACGATATTTCCCCCTGCCAACCTCAACCGAAATCATTCAATATTTATACATACCTTATCGTAAGTCTTTCCTAATTCATACTTACATTTCGCACACTCTCTCTCTCTCTCTCTCTCTCTCTCTCTCTCACTACACATATATATATATATATATATAGGGAGAGAGAGAGAGAGAGAGTGAGTGAGTGAGTGAGCGAGTGAGTAAACTGTAAGCGTATGGCGAACGTCGCACTAGTAACATCTATCTTTGTCCAATTTTTAAGTTCATACATATATATATATATATATATATATATATATATATATATATATATATATATATATATATAGGGGTCTCCCGTGGTCTAATGGTTAGCGCCATGGTTAGATGGTGGGTTCGATCCCCACCTCCGGCAGGAATTTTCTCATCTCATGGCTCGTTGGGAAAATTCCTCGCTGCACCCTGGATGTCGGCGCTAATGACCTGGAAGTAGATGCGCTGTAAAAAAAAAAAAAAAAAAAAAAAAAAAAAAAAAAAAAAAAAAAAAAAAAAAAAAAAAAAAAAAAAAAAAAAAATATATATATATATATATATATATATGTATATATATATATATTTGTTTCACTTGTTCTTGTTTCTTTTTATGGCAGGGAGTCGATAACGCAGTACACCTTTCGTTCAATCTGACTACTTTATTTTATGTCTTTTGCCCGACATGTTTCGTGCCTTTGTGTCACACTTCATCAGGGGCTTTCCTATGTTAAAATATTTTTTTGTAAATCCCTAATTCATACTTTGTACAATAATAGGCAATTATTATTTATTTAAATTAATTTACTTTTAAACAAATATTTTAAAAAGGTTGGTAAAATTGGTTGGAAAAATTGTAGTAAAATTGAAAACAATTTTAGCGATAATAAGGACAAAGTTAAACCGACAACCACAAAGCACAATATATACGCAATTCGTTGTCACGACTGCAACGGATGCTATATTGGGGAATCAGCGCAATTGTTACAAAAACGAATTGTACAACATGCTAAAAGCATAGACACATACAAGAACAGGACAGCATTGGCGGAACAAGGTCCTCCGACTACCTAGGTCATTATATGAATTTGAGATTTACAAAAATAAAAATATTTTTGTATAGGAAAGCCCCTGAAGAGGTAAACAAGTCGGGCAAAAGATATAAAATAATGGAATCAGATTGAACGAAAGGTGTACTGCTTTATCGAACCCCTACCATGAAAAGAAACAAGACTAAGTGAAAAATATATATTGGGTCAGCTTTCAGAAGAATTAATATATATATTAATAAAACTACATTTTTATTAAAAATAGTATGCGTTTTTAAACAAAGCATTTTTTAAGTATAGCATTTGCGTGACAGACTTTTTAAATATAAAATTGCTCTAATATAAATAAATTAATGAAGATGGTGGAAGAATTTCTTGATTGCGAAAAGTTGCATTATATTGGATAGTAAAAAATAATTTAAAAGGTTCACTAAACATCTTTATTTTTTTTCCTCTCTCTCTCTCTCTCTCGCTAAAACACTACTAATTTGAAATTTGAAACTATCATTGACTAAGAACAGAAAAAGAAAATAAAATTTAATGTAAAACCCTATTTTATTCAAACAAGTAAAATATATATCATAAGAAAGGCATCACGTCACATGGTGATTTTTAAGGGATGAATATAAAATATATAAGGAATGAATATGTAATATTAATATATATATTCTATTGTCTATTGCATTTCATAGTAAAATGTGCATTTAACGAATATTTTTTTTAAAATATCTTTATTTGCCAATTATGCAATACACTAAGTATTTTTTATAATTCTTATGTTCATGATTTGGTGACATGAAGGACCGATAAAAAAAAAGCCCATTCGCCAAAACCTATTAACTTGGACTTTTATCTTAGGTTACATTTTCTTTTAGGGTAACTATTTACAGTATTCACATTTTTTTTTTATACTTTCATTATTTTACAAGGTTTGCTTAAAATAGGTCTCTAGGCCATTTGCGCTTGTGGCGGCGCACAGTGGTCAAAAATATCCAAAAAGTGATAAACGTTAAATACCTCGTGAGAGTGCCATTTCTTGAGTTTTAGGCCCCCATCGTTGATTGCAGGACGGTGGTTAATCATTGAAGTACGAGAAACGAAGAAAATTTCCCAAATCCTCATGTACCAAAATCGTTCCTTCAACTTTACTTATTCTGTCCGATAAGGTTGACGCATGTTTTTCTTGTTTTAATGAGATGTTCGAAGGGCAAAACAAATATTTTTGAATTTTGCGAATCGCATTCATGGACGGGGATACTGAAAAAGTAAAAAAATTACACGTATCAAATTTTGTTTTGTCATATAGCTTTTGCGTCTCTCTAATTTCGGGCTTAAATATTCCGTGGGCATGTATAGAAAGACCCCAGACTGAAATTAGCTGCATACGTCTGCCTAAATGACTAACATACAGACGCGCGTTATCTCGATGTAAACGAATGGAATCAAATCGAAGACGGATTTTTTTTTGCAGTACTCAAGTCAGTGTTAACTGCAAAGAATGTCTGAAGTGATCCGAGTGAAAAATCGTGTCCAAGTTGAAATATTGTTGAATTCAAACGACAAAAGTGTACTTTCGGTATGCGAGTATTTGACAGATCAATTTCCAATAGCCGATGAGCATATTTCGTTACTCCTACGGAAATTATCTCAAACTGTTGTGCTGAAATTTAAAAAAAAAAGTTGGCTGTGATAGGAGCAGATGATTTTTTTTTTTAATTGGTTTTGACCCCCTGAGCCCAGCCGAGTGCAGTTCAGAGGCGGCGGCGACCACAACAAAATTTGTCATGTGAGTGACTTATCAATACCTTCATTGTATTTTTATTTAAATTTTAACGTCCATTTATTATTAACTACGAATTTTAGGACGGGTTATCTATAGGTTACCACCCTTCCCTTCATTGTAGTTATAAGACTGGTAAGTGTGCACAATTTCAGGTTTCTAAATCAACAATATCAAATGTAATTGAGTTTTGAGCGCTTTTTGGCGGTTTTTGACGACTGTGCGGCGGTGAGGGTTACCGGGAATGGAGGATGAGGATAACTTGTTGATTAGGGGATTGTAGTGGCCTGGCAAACGGGAGTGGAAGTTAAGGTACCGGGTTTTGGGCAGTTTACGTATATAAGGTAAGAAAATGTCATACGTATTGGTAATAATGTCTTCCCAGGGCGATCGTTGAGAAGGCGGAGACAGTCATTTCCGCTTAAGATACTATCAGTTTCCTGTAGTGACGTAAATGAATTGCATGACCCGATGTTCATGCATAATCCCATTTGTTTAATTAAATGTATACATGTAATTGGATGTATATATGTAATAATTGTTTCGAGTGAATCGCCTTACCTTAGGATGCTTAAAAATAAAATAAAATAAAACCTTATATCCATCTCATGCTATAATATATTTCTAAGACTTTTCTTCAATCACACTCTCCAACAAGCTATCCATTTAATATAAAGTACTAATTCTGGGGCACCAAACTTAAAACTTGAAGGGCTACTTATAAAATTAAGCGGGCGATTTACTCCATTATTCTGCGGAGGCTTAGAATAGGGCTCCCCCCGCCATGCCGACGATGGCCACCTTTCGGGATTAGGCCTGCTCTAATCCCGCTAGTCATCGCGGCCTTAGGGATGGACTAAAACCCCAATCCCATCTCCATTATCCACTTTAGATCTTTCTTATCAAAATTAATCCTACTTTCTCAACAAACTATTTCCATAATTATTAATATTATATTTTTAAGTATCTCTCCGTGGTCTACCGCTTTGGATTAGCATGCGGAAGGTGTAGGTTCGAGCCCCGCCTACAGGACGGTAAGTTTCTTTCATTTCTGAGCCATTGAAAAAATTCCCTGCTCCAACATGGAGGCTTAGGAAAGGTGAAGATCTAGAGATAACTCTGCACTAATAGTCTAGAGGAAAAAAACTAACTTTCTATGAGGAGTAGTTTCCAAATGTTCTATGAGTTGCCACAAATATTTCAATTTTTGAATATGTGCTTTTATAAGAATTCCCCAACCTTTACTACAATCGATCCAACAATATGCCAGTAACAATTGGAGTGAAAATTTCCTGCGATTTTAATTATTTTTATGTAATTTAAAAAATTCTTCTGATTTGGAAGCCTTATACATGAACGAAATCAAAACTCATCATCTTCCACTTACCTCAAATTTATAACCATTCAATAACAGACCCTTTGCTCAAATTTAGCGAATTATCGAAATAAGCGAAAGGTCAAAAAATAAACTCTTTACGACATAGCTACAACAATTTTATTTTTTCCAACGTGTTTCGCACCGTTTTGGTGTCTCTTCAGGGAAATGTGTATTATATAGCTTCAGCCTCAACTTCAGGAGGAGAACATTCCCCTTGTAGAGCCACGTCGGGACTAGACATTGACAGAACGAATCCAATATGGTCAAAAATAGTCAGCAATACATATGGTCAATAATCGATATGTCATATGTTTAAAATTGATTTTACTAAAAAAAAAAAGCATATCCGTTTTGATATTTTTTGTCAAATAAATTAATGAAAATAATATTAAGGTACTGAATTTCAGTTTTTTTATTTACCAATTTCAGTTTTTTTTTAATGATATGGATGTTTTTCTTAATCTTTCTTTTCCCAATATGCAAATGTTTTCAAAGTCGAAATCATGATCATATTTCATAGCACGATAAGCCAACGCTTTTTTATTTTCACCTTTGTCAATATTCTGAGCGTGCTGTTTGTTTTCGAAGTAGCTTTTCCGATTCTCCTACATATGATCTATTGCAGCTATTGAGGTCAATTTTAAATATATTGTGTTTAGTTTCCTTTAATCTTAATCTATCTAAAATGTGAAACTGTGATATTAGGAAACTATTTTTAATTTTGTTTTTATGTTTCTACACGATCTTCCCGATCCCTTTATATATATGTTTGATTTTGTTTGAATTATAAGATATAAGGATACTGTCAATTTCCTATTTTAGTGCCTATTTTCAATTTACATTTTTACATTTTCACGAAATATTAAAACAAAACATTAACTGTTTCTATATACTAAGCTTTCCAAATGACTCTAGGAATAAGAACAGAAATTCGCTAAGATGACAAAGTTCCTGCGATTCCACAGAATTTGGAATATATATCCACCAACCTATCTAACCAGTCTTTACCCGTATTTTGCAAGCAGCTTGTTATCAATGCCTACTACCTTGTAGTGCTGACGAATGTTTTCCACAAGGAGGGAAGATACGAAGACAAATTTTTGGAAAAGAGGGGGGCCGCCCCAGAACGAATAAAGTTTTCATGTAGCCCCAACTCTCCTCCTACTCAGCTTTGTACCTCTCCCCCTCCCTTCCTCACTTATTTATAGGCCAACTCGACCCCCTGAATAGAAACAGAACGACCCTTTATGTCTTACAATATCCTTCACTATACACTCCACCAAATATTTAGACCGCTACAATTCTTTGGTTATTATTTACCCCTTGGCGGTAGGGCTATTGTGTTGGTGGATGTCCTTGTTTTGAATGGGGAAAGAGCAAACTTCCAAATTCCTTGGTGTAGAGGATTTAAAATGTACAAAACATATAAAAATTCAAAGAAGATACCACATTGTTTATGAAAAGCTTCTAGTCTGGCAACTCTTTCTCGGGCAACCAACGGATTACGCTATAAATTATGTATGACCTCATTACAAATGAATAGAATTGTTCATGTCGTTGACAAGAGGAGTTTTTTCATAGAAACAAGATTGCTGGATTTAAAAATAACAATAATAATAGGCAAAATTGTTAGCCCTTTATCCGGCTTGTAATTACAAATATACATTTTACCCTAACAAAAACAAATCTTCGTGGCCCAAAACTAACAAAATTCATTGCTCCTATATTTATTCAATGTGCAAACACAACAGAGGAGACTAAAAAGAAGTATGTAATTGTACGTTACACCTTAGCCTCCAGTTCTGTCCCAGGTGTAGCCTACGACACAGCGATCTAAACAGCTCTCTGTAATTAGTTTTTTTCAAAGTGGACCGAGGTGTTCCCTGTGAATGAAACGTTGCACAGTGGTAGCTGAGCCACTGGTGAACATTACTGTGTAGTTTGAAGAAATTTCACTCACTGGATCACCACAAAATAAGTGAGTTAAAACACTCATTTTCTATCATTGTGTGGGCCATTACCCTAGCTGAGGCTAGTGGTGGGGCGCTCCTGCACTCGCCTGATAGAGAGGCTGTCAATGCCCCTTCAGTAATTTAGATACTAGGCCCTGCGCTACTAGTCGATGTACATCAGCCTCCTTGGCTCAGTGGCAGCGTTCGATTCTGCAAACTTAATTGTCTCGGGTTCGCAGCTCGCCGGAGACAACTATTTTTTTTTTTTCGCGTAAAAGATTACGCAAGAGAGCCAGTGACGTACTAACACCACCCAAGATTAAACAAAAAAAGTCGACTCTACCTCAAAATAGCCCCTCAACTCACTCCTGACACTCAGATAATAATCAAGCGTGCCAGGATTCGTCACAAAATCCCCTGAAACCCCCTAATATTTACATCAGGAAGGTATCGGATTTTAAAAAATTTAGTAGCACCCTGAAAGATCTCGTTGGAGAAAATAATTTCGTATGCCGGGCGAGGTTCAATGACATCGTCATAAAGCCTACTGACAGTGACTCCTACAGAAGCATCATCCGACACCTGGAAAGCAAGGAAGCTGACTTTCACTGCTACCAGTTACCCGAGGACAAATCCTACAGGGTGGTTATCCGCCACCTCCACCACTCAACGCCCCCCGAAGACATCATTAGTGAGCTCTCCAACAAAGGTTACTCCGTCAAACGAGCCCATAACGTACGGCACCCAGTCACAAAGGCCCAATTGCCGCTCTTCTTCGTCGACCTGGAGAAAAACGAAAAAAGCAAGGAAATTTTCCGCGAGCAATACCTACTATATACAAAAATAAAAGTAGAAGAACCGCGACGCAGGGGCGACGTCATACAATGCCAAAACTGCCAAGAGTTCAATCATACCCGCACATATTGTCATCACAAATCAAAATGTGTCAAATGCGGCTCCGAACACCCCTCTAAGCACTGCCCTAAGCCAATCGAAGCCCCAGCGTGCTGCACGAACTGCGGCGAAAATCACACTGCCAGCTACAAAGGTTGTGAAGTATATAAAGCACTCAAAATAATCAGAATGCAACGGCAGAGAACCCAGCTCAGTCATCAAAAAGACGCCAAGAAAGCATCACCACCCAGCGGACCATCCCACTTCCCCAGCCTACAACCCGTTTCTGCAGCACAAGAATCGTCCCATCGTCGGCCGAACGTCACCTACTCCTCTCTGCTAACTACGCTCGAGAAAAAGAAGCCGCCTGTCCCTAAACCAGCTCAGAAACCACAAGAATTATCTTCCCTTCCTACCTCTTCAACTTTACCGTCCCAACCACAAATCCTGCCTACCTTCCCAACTACTCCCACCCCATCTAAGCAAATCCCTCAGCATCAAGGACAAGATCCTATGATCCTTTTCTCCTCTTTCCTAAACAAACTCGAAATCCTTCTTACTCCTCTAATTAACCTGATGACCACCCTTATAGCACACTTCCTTCCTAAATCCCAGAATGCAACACTTCCATAATACCCATCTCTCAATTCTTTTGTGGAATGCCAACGGACTTACTACAAGACGACAAGAACTGACACTTTTACTAACTGACAAAAACATTGACATTGCACTAAAAACCGAGACACACCTGAAAAAATCAATGTCATTCGGTGTCAAGGGTTACTCCTGTTATCGAACCGACCATCCATCTCTGGCGCAGCATGGCACTCTGATTCTAATCAAGAACCAGATCAAACCTGCAAGCCTTCAGGTAACTTCCATATCTCTTTCACTTTCTCCCTTCGACATCATACTATCCGCAGTGTATTGTTCTCCCAATCATACCATTTACCATCCTGAATTCCTCTCAATATTCCAATCCTTTGGTCCCCGCTTCCTCACCGGGGGTGATTTCAACGCGAAACACCCCATGTGGGGGAACCGTTCAGCTAACTCCCGTGGCAGAATCCTTTATGATATCCTCAATTCCCAGAATTATCTCCCTATATCGCCAAACACACCAACATACTGGCCAACTGATCCATCCCGCAATCCTGACCTTGTCGATTTCTTCATCTCCTCTGGCTTGGGAGGTATAGCGACTTCTGATGATTCGCTCCTCGACCTATCGTCGGACCATTCTGCGATCCTTCTAACCCTCTTCTCATCCGCTGTACCCCGTCCTCTACAACCAACCCTTACACCCGGTCCTATCAACTGGCAATCATTTCAGCTCAACCTAGAGCGCTCCATAGACCTAACCGTATCCCTAAAAACCCCTTCAGACCTAGACAAAGCCACTGAATTGTTTACTAAAGCCATTCAGGACAGTGCCCGCAATTCATGCCGACCAAGGACAAGGTTACCTCCTTCACCCAAACTGCAACTTCCAACCCACATCCAAGAACTTCTTGCAGCCAAGCGTCGGGCCAGAGCTCTATGGCAAAGATCACGCTATCCCTCCGACAGAAACGCATACAACAGACTGACGCGACAACTAAAATCTTCAATATATCAATTCCGTTCAGAATCCTTTAACGAATACCTTTCATCCCTCTCTACACAAGACTGTTCTTTGTGGACAGTCACTCGTAAAATCCTCAGGTTTCACCAAATTCCTTCTCCACTCAAACGCAGCGATGGGTCCTGGGCCAGAAGTGATGAAGAAAAGGCGCTCCTTCTCTCCACACACCTTACTTCAGCATTTTCCCCTAATCCTCAAACGAACCCCTCCCATGATGAAGATATCGTAGACTACCTGAATTCTCCTTTACCTTTGTCTTTCCCTCCCAAAGCTTTCCATCCGTCCGAAGTAAAATACATCATCAAACACCTCCCTAGGAAATCTCCCGGTTATGACCTCATCACCTCCACAATTCTCAAAAACCTCCCCCAGAAGGCCATTATATTCCTTACATACCTGTACAACTCGATCCTTAGAACAACCCATTTCCCGAACCCCTGGAAACACTCAGTTATTATTGTTATTCCCAAACCTTTTAAACCTCCCGACTGCCCTTCTTCCTATCGACCAATCAGCCTTCTACCGTTAATGTCCAAAATATTTGAAAAACTCCTTTACAAAAGAATCCTTCCTATCATAGAATCCTCGAAGAAAATCCCCAACCACCAATTTGGTTTCCGCTCCCAGCATTCCACCATACAACAGTGTTTACGAGTTTTAGACTCAATATCCTCCTCGCTTGAACGTAAGAGTTTTTGCACGAGTGCCTTTCTCGACGTTGCTCAAGCATTCGATCGGGTTTGGCACTCGGGATTACTTTACAAAGTAAAGCTTATACTTCCTCACACCTATTTCCTTATCCTCAAATCCTACCTTTCAAACAGATCCTTTCAAGTTAAACAAGGTACAAGTCTTTCCCCGACCTGCCCCATAAACGCTGGTGTCCCTCAAGGGAGTATTATTGGTCCTCTCCTTTTCCTCCTTTACACTGCGGATATTCCTACACACCCTCATACCTTACTGACCACCTACGCAGATGATACTGCCATCCTATCAACTTCCCCTGATCCCTCAGTAGCATCCCAACACCTGCAGGAACATCTTACCGCTATTCAGCATTGGAGTGAAAGATGGAGAGTTAAAATCAACCCTGAAAAATGTAAACAGGTTACATTCACCCTAAACCGGAGATCATGTCCTACAGTCTACCTCAAAAACACTCCACTACCAGTATACCATGACAGCCGACTGACATGGAACCCTCACACGAGACTGAAAAGACAAGAACTGAACCATCGATACGGACTACTTAGACGACTCCTTGAACCCTCATCTAAATTATCAATACAGAACAAACTAACGATATACAAAACAATCATTCGGCCAATATGGACATACGGACTTGAACTCTGGGGATCTGCAAAACCATCCAACATCAACAGAATACAGGCATTCCAGTCAAAAGTCCTCCGTAAAATTGTAAATGCCCCCTTTTATGTATCCAACAAAACCCTACACAATGACCTCAACATCCCATTTGTCCTTGACCTCGCTAAAACCCGTTTCCAAACGTTCCACTCCAAATTGTCTCACCATCCTAATCCTGAAGGTCAATCCTTATCATCCCAATCCCATCCAGACAATCCCCCCAGGCGGCTCAAGAGACAGTGGCCTCGAGACAATTTACTTGCCTGATCTTTTTATGATCAATAAAATATTTATTGAGACACCTCTGGAAGTGCCAACAATGGTTGGCTTCTTCCAAATTTTGTATTTTTAATTATTTTTTACTTTTGTCAGTTTTATCAACTTGTACATAATATCTGGACCAACATACTTGATCATTGTACTGTTATCTGTACAGATTTCAAATAAATAAATACGAAAAATAAAAAAAAAAATTAAAAAAAAACCTTAGCCTCAAATAAATAATAGTCTCAATAAAATTTTTAAAAATCCGACTCGCAGGAACTTCGTCATCTTAGCGCGTTGCCGTTCATATTCTTAGTGATTTCAGAAATGTAGTCTCCAAGAAACGGACTCTGAAGAAGGCGTGAACGCCAAGCATAACCAGCCTAAACAGTGTCATAAATATAACTCCACGATGATCTACAACTTCTTTACCTCAACGGTCGACTATCTTCTCTCAAATAGTACTAGTGATATTAGTAAGGGAAAAAATCATATTTTGGTAGATTTTGAATTTTCGTGAAATCTCGAAAAAAAATACTTTAAATTTTAGGTGCCATAACAAGAAACTGACAATATCCTAAGCGGAAATTAATCCATCTTCTTTCTCAACGTTCGCTCTTGGAAACACTATACCAATACGTTTCTCATTTTCTTACCTTGTTTTACCAAAATAATTTCAATATTAAATGCAATTTAAAAGAAAAACATAAGGTAAACAAAGACAAAACCCCCGTTCAAAAGATTAAAACTAACAATTTCGAAGTTTTAAGCACTGATTTCTCAAATTTACATCGCACCGTCGAAAATTACTTCAGAACCTTTTTTGTATAAAATTTAGTAAGCTTTCGGATGGTCACCTTTAACTTAACATGGTTCACTAACCGTTTTCGAGATATTTTAGAAAATAATCCGAGATCCGAAAACATTTCATGTCTATTAATAATTTTTTTTTCCAATACTTTCTTCCCTCCAAACGTAACCAAAATTTGAATATCATAGATTTGATGAATGTCACATCTGGAAAAATTTTCAACTGAATTAATCGTTCCTGAATACCCAAACTGAAAATTAGTTTGGAAAAGTAGTTGAATGTGTTTTTCTCGTAAACGGTTACAGATTTTGCTTGATAAATGGTTTCATTCGTTTTCCTATAAAACGAGTGCCTGCAAACATATGAACTCGAAAACGAAAACTTTACGATTTTTATGGCGCGAATTTCGCTTGACCATGATTGAAATCGGACCATTTTTGGGCCGGTGGGGAAGAGACAAATATATATATATATATATCCATATTTAAATACCGCACCTTGTGAGCTCAATCCTACCTTTGCCATTTGAATTCCAGGAGCAGGAGCTACTAGAAATCAGCATTTCACTGGCCCATAAGACTTCTGGTAAGATCTACTTTTTATTTTCAATGTGCCTGGTGAGTTCATGTGAATCACATCCACAAATAGCAAATTTAGTGCTAATGACCTCAGTTGCCAATGCACCAAAAGAAAGTGTTGCTTGTATTTTTTTTTTTTTTTTTTTTTAGTACTTATTTCTTTATTAGTTAAGACATTCTATTTATAAATACATCTGGTAATATGATATATGATGACATATGAGGGTTCTGTGCTCGAGTTCTCTCAGCTTCATCCTCGATTAACGCCAGAAAGACGTTCAGATGACGTTGAGAGGTGCCTACACACGCTCCCTTCTGCTCCGACCTGTGGCTGGAGTCGAAGGGAGCTCGGTGAGCCAGACATAGACTCCCTTGAACAAAGAGAAAGCCATAGCTAACACTTTACTTGGCCCCTGCAGCAGATCCTTGGCTCGACAGGGAGAGGACTTCAGGATTCCTGCTTGTAATAGAAATGCTATTACAATGCTATTTAGTTTCTATTTGTTTTCCAGCATAATCTACATTTATGCATAATAATATAATACATGAGACGTATGATCGTTATGTGTCTTCCTTAAGTAAAAGTGAATTAGAGAAGAGAGAAATACTCCATCAAGGGAATGCTACTGTTGGAGAATAGAACCGTCCGGGCTTGGGAAAATGTCCCCGCAGAGAGAAGACATTGCTCGAAAGAAGGATGATAAATCGCCTTTGTTTGCTTCGGAATAAATAAGTAAGTTGCTTTAAAAGCCATTATAAGCACACAAGAGGCCAAATTGCTTCCTGAAGAGCGGCCGGCACGCGGCTAAAGATGGTGCCACCCTATGCAAATAAAGGGGAGGAAGCATAAGTTGCGAGAAGAGTAACCATTTAAAGATTTTCCAACTGTTTAAAATTCACCCTCCTTATATTCCCTCCCCCTCCTTCTCAGCCACTGCTTCGAACATTAAAACAATAAAGAGCACGGAATATAGTTAATTTAGCCTTTTGCAGTGTTTTATATAACATTGAATAAGAAAAATTCAATTTATATGTAAAAATCTTTTTGAAACACTTCCCTACTAAGGCTCATTATACAAATACAATTTACATTTAATCAATTGGATAGTTTAACTTTCTTACCCTCCTCTTTTTAGCCTTCTCTTTATAATACCTTCAGATGAAATTTTCATTAAAGGCTAAATTCATAAATGGGAAGTTTTGAATCATCTCGATGCTCATAATGAGGACTACAGTCTACGGAGAATTGCATGAGTTTACGATCAACTGATCTAGATTGTTTCATTCTATATCTGCGAGTTTGATAGTAATGTACAAAAATCTGGCAAACACTATAACTTTGGAAATAGCATTTCCATGGCAATGGTATTTCCCGTTTGTTACTGTAGCATGTCGTATTTAGCCTTTTCTATTTGAACACACAATGCGTGGTTTGAATGTTCAACAACGGGTAATTTTCATTCAACAATGACTTACCAGTCATTTGAGTATTAAACCCTCTACAGTAGTGATTTGGAGGGTTGTCTTGTTCAAGGGGAAAGTCTCAGAGGCATATTGTATATAAGCACAATTATGAATAAATTTATAAATAAAAAAAAAAAAAATAATAAAAAATGGTCCGTCAAATTTCTTAGAAGATGGAAGCTGCATTTCATAAAATAAGGCGGGAAAAAAGTAATACTCTTTGGAGAAATATATGATTTGGAGAAATATTTCGAAAATTCTTTCCTTCGGAAAAAATGTGCGAACATATGGGTAAAATATTAAAAATATGTGGCTAGTGTGAAATTTTATTACAATAACACATAAGACTTATATTTTACGTAGAAGTACACTATACTCAGTATGCTAAACAATTTATATTTAAAAAATACGTACATTCCGATTTATTTTACAATACGAACTTTTTGTAATTTAACGCCGCATCTGTATCCAGCCTATTAGCACCATATACTATAACGCCTTTATAGCATGGGAGTATATAAGGGGCTGCAGCCCCCCCCCCCCCCACCGAAATTTTGTTCCGTTGAGAGCATTTCATGTAAAAAAAAAATCCTGAAACAACGAAAAATGTCTTCTACATTTACCCTGGTCTACTAGGTGTCCAGAGGGCCTTAAAACTCACCATTTTACACTAAAATATTTATAATTTTCACCCCAAATGCCTAGGGGCTACTTAGATGTCTATGTAAATCATAAAAAAATGGAATAAAGAGGTTTTAAGATGAACATTGAGGGCTATAATGTGAATATCAGTTTATTTTAAAATCCCAATTGATATTTGTAACAGACCTCTATTTCTAATAAATTCATGAAAAAATTCTAATTGCTTGAGAAATCAATTCTATTGTCAGACTTCACAAAAGCATTTTTTTTTTTTACTTTAAGAGAGTCAGCTGAAAGTTTCTAAATGCATTAATAGATGGTTAGTAAAACACTTCAACCCATCCTGTATACTTTGGAAGAATGGAGAGTACTGATGATGGGAAGACCAAGCAGGATGATTGTTTTCTCACAAAGCAATAAAAGCCCAATGGACGTTTCACCTCCAGCTGCTGATAAAATAAAGTTCTCTTCCTCTTCCTTGCAGCTGGGCGAAGGGAATTTGTGATAACACTAAATCAAAGGCTAATAAAGGCCTTACTAATGAAGAAAAAAGTTCATGTTAAATATTTAAAGTGTCAAATCAACAAATTTTTAGATGAAATTTATGGATTGATGGCGTGCACTTTTTATGGATATCGAGCCACATGGGTATGCATGAGAACGAATTCGCAGCAAAAGCCACACAACACCTAGAGGACGACACGCCATTATCCTTCTCCGATAAAGAACTGTTTTTTTTTTTTGTTTTTTTTTTTCACTTAACAAAATGGTCCACCAAAACTAGCCAACATAAAGGAGAGAGATTAATAAATATATATATAAAAAAAAAAAAAAAAAAAAAAAAAAAAAAAAAAAAACAAGCTAAAATATATTAAAAATACTTTACATTCCTCGGAATTATCATGAGTAGAATCAAGAAAGAGAGAGGTTATTGTTACTCGACTTCGAATTAAACAGTGCAAGGCTGTTTTAAATCAAAAGAGGAACCTTAAAACTCTACCTTAAGTATTGACAAATTTTAAGGAATATCGTGTCTACAAACATTTCCTCCATATGTATATATATGTGTATAACACCTAATACAACACAATTAGATACAAAAGTCAACTCCTTCAAGATCTTACGCATCCTCAAATAGACGAAAGTGCAGAATGAAATATAAGATTGTTGAAAATAATTAAAAAATAATAAACACATAATATAAAATGAAAATAATTTTAAAAATATTTAAATAAATAAATATAAAATTTAAAAAAATATACATAAAATAATTAAAATAAAAAAAAATAAAAAAAGTAAACAAAGTGAGATAATAACAGTTTTACTCATTCACTTATCAGGCGGAAGGTCAATAAATAAAATACGTGAATTAATAAAAATCATTTATTAATCCCAGCTCAATTCTGAGCTAAAATTGAAAATATTTACAGTAACAGAAATCAAGAGAACTTTCCATAATCCGATAAATGTCATGGCGTTAGAATTAAACTAATTAATAATTAACTTTTATTTGTCGTTTTTCTTTTTAAACTTTGGGCGCACAAAATGTGTGCATCATATTATAGCAAGCATATTACTGATGTATTTTAAGGGCAAGAATTCAAAACCAACGTAAATACGTGTACATGTAATAATACAACTCTTATTCATTAATTACAGTCACTCAACGTAGAAATAAATACAAATTATGGAATCTATATGTAAGTAAATAAAAAGGGTGTATTGCAAGTAAATAGATGCAACACTCAAGGAAGTAAAATTTGTCGAAAGTAGTTAAATGCTCAGAACCACACGTTTCTATTCTATGTTGTTGTACCATATGCCGTTCCAAAGGTCATTAAGAAAAAAAATTGATTTTTTGTCAAAAAAAAAAAATACAATTTGCTCTACGTGTATACATAATTTTTCAATGCTATCTTGCTTTTCTGAAATCAACATTATATTTTTTTTAAGGCTTTTGCACTTTCAGTGTTCACAAAAGACGTTTTCAACCCGCAATAGCTGCTAAAAAAAGTGAATATAAATTAAAAGGTCTAGCTAGCTGACTGTTGAGAATCGTTACTGTTCCAAAAAATATCCTGCAAGCTGCCGAATCACACAAAAGTTGTAAAATTTAATTACCATTCCAACGGTATACTCACAACTGATAAAAAAATAATATCTTATTAGAAATGAATGAAAATTTTTCTTGATGAAATTAATCTTTAGAACGGCATGTGTCTGAAGCAAGGTCAATAGAAATGTGCAGTTGGTAGCACTTAGCTACAGTTTTGGTCTAGTTTCAGCCCCTCAGTATTGTCATCTACTTGCAATACACCTGTATAATAAAACCTATATGCTATCAGGAATATTTTATATTAGATTAGATCATGAATTTTAATAAGTTATAAATATTTTAGCAATTCCTTCAAAGAGAACATCCATTTCAGCAGGTTGCAAAGGCATCGGGATTAATCCAAAATGATTTAGACTAAATGCCACTTATATGTTGCAAATAAAATATTTTTAGAAACATCCAACTTTTTCCGTGTTTGTATTTTTGAAAAGGATCAGATTTTTGCTTGACGAACCATACATTTTTTGCTCTTTTTTAGTATCTTAGCAATAAAGGTGGTTAGAAAAATACAAAGCTCTCAGCGTCCTGTAAGTGGAAGAAGAAAAACAAATCCCAAGAAACAATTTGATGTTGGGAATGTAATAAGAGAAAAGGAGAGCAATATGCCGAATGTGAGAAATGGTTGGCCCTTACATATTGTTACCCAAGGGATCGGCTTCTGGAATAGGGGATAGGGTTTTGGCTGCTTGATTTCTGGCCTGGAGGCAATAACCTCAGAGCTTTGCCAAGTGGGCCCCCCGGCAAGGAAACTCAAAACGAGGCCCTATATTTGAGAAATCGGGAGGTCTGCTTCTGCTTTTCCCTCTGCCTACTTTTTACTTTGGCTCACCTCTGTAATTGTAGGCCTCATTTTTCACATTCCTCTGGAAGAATAAAATCTTTTCAAGTAGAAGCATGGAATCGCTGAAAAGAAAAATACGGATGACAATAAAAAAAACCGTCCATTCGAGTCTCCGTAAATGAATCAAATTTATCGTCAATGAAACACTACAATACATTTTTATATTGGTCTCAGGTGCTTCAACTGCTTGGGTTATTGAAGAAAATTATTTTCTTTTATTTCATTTGTTTTTTTACAGAGCCTGCCATTTTTTTACAAGTATTAAGCAAAATTAAAGTCCATAACAATTTTAAACTGTTATTTAATTATTTATTGCTAAAGCACTGCGGAAGCGGTTAGTAAATTATTTAGTCTATATGGAAACGTCAGCCTTAAATAAAATGGCAATATTAATGCATAGATTATAATAGATATCATCATATCATAAAGAAAATAAATATGATTTGTTAAAAAATAGAAAATAAATTTAAATAAAATATTAACAAAAAATAATAACAAAAACTACAAAAAATGAAAAAATTAACATTCCCGGGTCTCCCGTGGTCTAATGGTTAGCGCCTTGGATTCATAAGCGGGAGATGGTGGGTTCAATCCCCACCTCCGGCAGGAATTTTCTCATCTCAGGGCTCGTTGGGAAAATTCCTCGCTGCACCCCGGATGTCGGCGCTAATGACCTAGAAGTAGATGCGCCGTAAAAAAAAAAACAAAAACAAAAGAAACAATTAGCATTCCCTTAACTTTTGTGGCATATACATATATGGATACTTTGTACCTGTTTTAAGATCTGTTTCAAGTAATGGCTACCATCGGCCATAAATACTGTAAAGTCTGTGGGTATGAATAACTGTTCTTGTCTGTAAGTTTATGTCTTATAGTTAGCTGTTCGTTACGTTGTCAGCATATCATTGCGTCTTGTTTAGTCGTAAGGAGTTAAAACTACTTCTTCCCTCCAGATCCCCCTTCTCCTGGATCCCCCTACTTCTTCCCTCCAGATCCCCCTTCTCCTGGATCCCCCTACTTCTTCCCTCCAGATCCCCCTTCTCCTAGATCCCCCTACTTCTTCCCTCCAGATCCCCCTTCTCCTGGATCCCCCTACTTCTTCCCTCCAGATCCCCCTTCTCCTGGATCCCCCTACTTCTTCCCTCCAGATCCCCCTTCTCCTGGATCCCCCTACTTCTTCCCTCCAGATCCCCCTTCTCCTGGATCCCCCTACTTCTTCCCTCCAGATCCCCCTTCTCCTGGATCCCCCTACTTCTTCCCTCCAGATCCCCCTTCTCCTGGATCCCCCTACTTCTTCCCTCCAGATCCCCCTTCTCCTGGATCCCCCTACTTCTTCCCTCCAGATCCCCCTTCTCCTGGATCCCCCTACTTCTTCCCTCCAGATCCCCCTTCTCCTGGATTCCCCTACTTCTTCCCTCCAGATCCCCCTTCTCCTGGATGACCAGTCTACCAGTGTTTGTTTAATTTTTCTACGTTTATTGTCGTTAGTGCTGTTCCATGATGTCTGCCACTGATTTAGTATTTGGATCGTATAATATGTCGGTAGGTCGTAGTACGTTGGTTCATTTGTTTCTATGTTCTGGATTATGGTTGCAAAGTTGGCTTGTATGTCGACGACCGTGAATGTACAACTAAAAATGTAAATCGAAAATAAAGCATAAATTCTATAAATGTTCAAAAATAGAACGAAAGTAAACAAAAGGAACAAATGTAAAATTTAAAACTAGATAAAAGTAACAAATGCTGTGCAGAAGCTTAAGGCCCAGCGCACACGGTGAGACTGTTTTGCAACTCCAGTTGCAAACTAGTTGCACGCGCAACTGTTTTGCGACCTCGGCAATGTATTTCAATGGACAGGCGCACACGACGCAACTGGTTTTTGACGATTTCAAACTAACCTGAAACCAAACATATGTTAAGGCCCACCGCACACGATGCAACTCGTTTGCAACTCCAGTTGCACGCGCAACTGTTTTGCGACCTCGGCAATGTATTTCAATGGACAGGCGCACACGACGCAACTTGTTTTCGACGATTTCAAACCAGTCACATGCAACGCAAACGCAACGCAACTGCAACCGCGGGCCCACGGTTGCAGTTGCGTTGCATTTGAGTTGTACGAGACTTTCGTCGGACAGCCTTGCATTCTATCGATATTTGTGGTTGCTTAGTTACATGAAGGTTCAGTTATTACATATGTTATTCAGCTATGTTATCTTGGGTTATCAGTCCAGGCAACGAATGCTTGAAAACAGCTATAGGTGGAAATTTTTGGAACACAATTTTTGACGTCGTAACTTTGTTTGGGCTGGATAGGAGGTGAACATATCAAAAGTCCTCGCCCCTAGCCATTAAGCCGGGGGGGAGGGGGGGTTTAGAAGGTCCCATTTTTCGGGTTTTCACTTATATCTCGGAAACCCCGCGTCCTAGCGACATGACTATTCTATAACAAATAAAAGCTGATTAAATTTTCTACAAGTTCTATTCTATAAATCTTTTCGAAATATCTTTAGTTTTCGAAATATCCGCTCGTGAAAGTCTGTCATTTTGGGAAAAAACACATTTTTTTCTATTTTCGACCGGATATCTCCTCAACGATGAACCCAAAAAATAAATTGCGGCTACAGGGTTGTAGGACATTCCATTCGCTTCAATAATATATATTACTTTACTATTTTATGTATTTTCCTTCAACTGTGAAAACAGTTTTAGTGTTCATCCTGATATCCTGCAGCAACTGTCGACCAATGAACCGTTCAATTTCTCACCGTTTCCAGTCATTGTATTGTCCAAAATATACACCATTATGTAAGTACTGGACGTATAAATGGTACGAAATACATAATTTTGGGCCTCTGACCAATTATACACACTCAATTAGATAAGATCTTGACCATTATATTGGCAATGGTTTTGTTAAGACCAAGTGAGTGCGTATATAACGTTTGAAATAAAATACATAAAATAGTATTGTAATATATATTGTTGAAGCTAATGGAATGCTCTACAACTCAATAACCGATATTTATTTTTTGGGTGCATTGGTGAAGAGATATCCGGTCAAGAATAGAAAAAAGTGTGTTTTTGCCCAAAATGACAGACTTTCAAGAGCGGATATTTCGAAAACTAAAGATACCTCGAAAAACTTTATTAGATAGAACTTGTAGGAAATTTAATCAGCTTTCATTTGTTATAGAGTAGTCATGTCGCTAGGACGCAGGGTTTCCGAGATATAAGTGGAAAGTCGAAAAATTGGACCTTCTAAAACCCCCTCCCCCCCGGCTTAAAGGCTAGGGGCGAGGACTTTTGATATGTTCACCTCCTATCTAGGCCAAACAAAGTTACGAAGTCGAAAATCGTGTTCCAAAAATTTCCATCTATAACTGTTCGTTGCCTGGACTGTATGTAAAGCCAGTTTTAAGTAAAGTGTATTTGAGCCATGTAGCCTATAACAATGTGCCATCAAGAACTTAACGTGAAGCAATTTTTGATTTAAAAACGGATGTCTGGTTCGTTTTTAGCACATAAAAAAAACCCTAAATTCAAATTTTGCGAATATTACAAAAAATAAAAAAAAAGGGTATTTTAAATTTCACTAAGGGGGGAGGACCCTTATAAGTTTGTTAAAGATTCAAGAATCCGGCCATACTTCAAAGAATATTTGCCCGATTCAAACCAAACTTGGAGGGTCGATAATCTGACACATTTCCTTCCAATGAGGGTGTTTCTACGTGTTCTGGGATTGACGTTATATGCAAAAAAATTAACATTTTATTTTTATTTTGAGAACCATTTTTTGCAAGTACATTTTGATATAATAGAATAGTAATTTATATGATGATGGTCATTTATTGGTTAGAACAAGGAGTCTTTCTTCTTTTTAAGGATTTCAATGAATTAAAAATGGGATTATCTCAAGAGGAGATATTGAATTTCAAAACGTCACGTTAATTTTTCGATTACAAATTTGTAGTCTCCTTCAGACTGGGAAAAATCATTAGTTTTTGTTTTCAAAGATATTCACCACATTAAAGTTTTTTGGGGTGCTTATTTCTGCTATTATTTTTGGTCTAATAAAATGTATAATGCTAGTTTTTTTTTTTTTTGGTTAAATTTAAGGCGTGTCAACCGTTGGGGTCATTAACGCCAGTAGAGTTTAATGGTGTTTACATAATGATGTTAGCTGTAATTGTCTGTGTTGTAATTACTTTGAAGTAAGTCTGTAGATATAATCGGTAATGTGATGAAGGAAGGGGAGAGTGAGGGGCCCGGAGAGGCAACCAACGTGGGGAGGCAAAGCAGGCAGACACTAGAAGCCTTCTCATTCTATTGCTTGGCAGCTGTACTTCTGTGTTTGTACATCGGGTTCGCCTGTGAGAAAGTGGACGTGCTTGCTCCGTCCATGCTCTCGCGAATCCCGGGGTCTCATCGATGACCCGAGAGCCTTCCAGTGCCTAACCAACATCACCCCCATCACGCAGGGAACCACTCCATTCTCCTCACCCCTGCCTCCCAACACCCACCACCGTCTTAAATTAACTTAAATTGAGTCGTAAATTCTGGCTTGTTTTAAGAAAGTTATTAATTTTTCAATGTTGTCGAGTCTGTCAGTCAGTATTTCGTCAAGTGTTCCGGTTACCCCGGATCTAGGCGCACGGTAGTGCGCCAGGCCAAGTTCCGGCCTAAGCATACTGTGTGTATATTACAGGCGGTCTTAGAGCCGATTTTTACCCTCTCATAACTTTCAACCAGGTGAAGATAAATTTATGAAATTTTACACAGGTATTAAACTACTGGATGTGAGTAAAACTGGAAATTTTCATAATTCTACATCGAATAGTTTCTGAGATATAAGCGATCGAAAATCGGGATTTATAGGACTCACTCACTCACTCACTCACTCACTCACTCACTGACTCATCAAAATTATTAGGCACTTCCCATGATGCTAGAGACTTGAAATTTTGCATGAAGATAAATATGAAGGTGTTATTAAAGGAAAAAATCGAAAAATCGCGAAAAGTTGTGTTTGACTCCGCTTCCGGGGTGGGGGCGTGCCAGTTTTGTACTTCCATCGGAAACCCGTCATTCCGTCCGAAACCCATGATGTGGAGTATCAAATGAATTGTCTCGGTATGAAGAACCTATATTTGATGTTTTAAGAAACAAATAGAGACGCATACAGGCTCGGTAAAAATCTTATACCAGCTGTCTGTCTGTATGTTTGTTCCTCTTACAAATCCGTACCGTTTGACCGATTTTGACCAAACTTGGGACACAGATGGGTCTTGATACGGGGAGAATCATAGGCTAGGAAAAATTGTCTATCAGCTGTCTGTTTGTCTGTTTGTTCCTTATACAAATACACACCGTTTGACCGGGTTTGACAAAATTTGACACACATGTCGGTCTTTATCCGGGTAGTGCCATAGGCTAGTCAAAATCGTCTATCAGCTGTCTGTCTGCATGTTTGTTCCGTACACAAATTCACACCATTTGACCGATTTTGACCAAACTTGGCACACAGGTAGGCCTTGGTCCGGGGAATGCACTAGGCTAGGTAAAAAAGGTCTTTCAGCTGTCTGTCTGTATGTTTGTTCCTTATACCAATTCACACCGTTTGGCCTATTTTGACCAAACTTGGCACGCAGGTAGGTCTTGATACGGGAGTGTCATATTACCTATGACGTTTTCTACTTCTTGTTCCATCGAAATGCCATCATTCCTTCTGAAACCCATCATGTGGGGTATCAAATGAATCGTCTTGGTAAGGAGAACCTATATTTGATGTTTTAAAAAACATTTCGACGCATCTTAAAAACAGTTCTGACTTCTTTCTTAAATGTAGTAAATAAAGTCGTAGGGGTTCACTGCATAATATACTTCAAAACAGATACTAAGTTTTTCAAAGTTGAGTCATTTTTGTTCTTATATTTTTCTTGAAGGCCTTCTACACTTTCCCTATTGTGATCTTTATCCTCGGGATAAGGTTCCTGTGTTTTACAGTGTAACAGTTTAGTTAAGAGAGCAATCAATTTGTCCTCTAAAGTAATGTCATTTGGAAGAGCTTCTAACTTTTCTAGTCTAGTGATTAGATGTATGTAGGTTGATTATTGGTATCAAATATCAAGCAGTATGGAGAACCTTATGCAGAATCCAAAGACCCTGGTTTTATATGAAGTACAAAAGCCAGTAGGTATGCGGCAACTAAATTCTATTTAATACTTAGAAAAAAGCAATGAGATCCCCAAAAAAACATAAATGTGAAATAGAGGCCAAGTTCCTGCCACCACAAAGAAACACTCCCTTCCTCAAAAATATCCCCTCCTAAAACCCCCCAAAAACGCCTTACCATTCTACACTCCAAAAAAGTAGTATGGGTTGGTGTATTAATTCAACCAAAAATATTTGCCAATACAAGAGATGATACAAGAAAGAAATGGCCAAGTTCATTACTTGGAAGACCTCATAGTTACTTACTAAGAACAGTAAAGACACTTCAACTGACCTTTAAAAACAACAATAAAAATACTTATATCCAGTTACTAAAATATCACTTTCCTCAACCAGGTATATTCTTAAACTTGGCAATGTTTTTTTTGTGCGGAAATTATCTTTAGATAAAAACTAAACATTGCCAAGTTTAAGAATATACCTGGTTGAGGAAAGTGATATTTTAGTAACTGGATATAAGTATTTTTATTGTTGTTTTTAAAGGTCAGTTGAAGTGTCTTTACTGTTCTTAGTAAGTAACTATGAGGTCTTCCAAGTAATGAACTTGGCCATTTCTTTCTTGTATCATCTCTTGTATTGGCAAATATTTTTGGTTGAATTAATACACCAACCCATACTACTTTTTTGGAGTGTAGAATGGTAAGGCGTTTTTGGGGGGTTTTAGGAGGGGATATTTTTGAGGAAGGGAGTGTTTCTTTGTGGTGGCAGGAACTTGGCCTCTATTTCACATTTATGTTTTTTTGGGGATTGTCTTCTCGCCTCCTCATACATCCTACACTCTGTTAATACATGTTTGACAGTTATAAGAACACCACAGGTTCTACATATCGGCGGCTCATCTCGTGACATATAATAACCATGAGTGAGGCGAGTATGTCCTATCCGGAGTCTAGTGAGGATTACCTCTTCTCGTCTGATTGTTCTAGATGAGGTCTGCCAAGGTCTAGTGTCACCTTTCACTTCGCGTAACTTATTTGAAATGGTCTGCCGCCAAGTTATCTCCCAGTGAGCTTTGACCTTTTCTTTGATCCAAGACTTTAAATCATTTTGAGGCACCATTGCGAATTCAGTACCGTGAGTGGTTGCTTCTTTCGCGGCTTTGTCAGCTTGTTCGTTTCCAGCAATATCGCAATGACTTGGTACCCAAACAAGGTTAATAGTATTATTATTTGTGTTATATACATCTATAACCTCTCTTATTTTAATTATTAGAGGATGTCTGGGAAAGGTTTTTGAAATTGCAACTAGGGAGGAAAGCGAATCCGAAAATATAGTAATACCATCCTCAGTTGGCGTAACTATGCACAAGGCCTTGTAAATCGCAAGTAATTCCGCTGAGAAAACCGAACATATAGAATTTAGTTTGTACCTATATGATTGGCCACTGACAACAAATGCCGCACCAACCTCTCCCTGAAGTTTGGATCCGTCAGTGTAGACTTTTGTTGCCAAATCATGTATCTCAGCTATTGTTCTGTATTCTGTGCAAAATAGATTAGGGATTGTATAACTTTTTTTAAATTTTGTAAGGTTAAGGTTTATTTTAGGAGGAATCATTAACCAAGGTTCCTTTGCAGGAATTTCAACTTTGAGGATGGAGGGGACCGTTACATTATAAAAATGTAGGAGTTCGTTAGTTCTATATTTGAAAGGTTTCTTTTTTACATTTCTAAAGACAGGTGTTAACGGAGACTTTAGATAATTATATAAAGGATGATTTGGTAATGAAAGGACAGAACTGTAATAATTTAGCGTCAACAAATCCCTGCGATATCTGAGAGGTGGTTCTCCGCATTCAGCACAGATACTATCCACTGGGCTAGATCTAAAGGCCCCTGTGGCTATCCTTAAGCTTTGCTGGTGTACGCAATCTAGCATTTTCAGGGTACTCTCCGATGCCGAGCCATAGATCATACAACCATAATCAAGTTTAGAACAGACTAAGCTTCGATATAACCTCAACATACTCAGCCGATCTCCACCCCAAGCAGTGTTAGTTAACATTTTAAGTATATTTATAGTTTGTTGACAAGAACTTTTCAGCTGCTTAATATGTTGACGCCAATTTAGATTTCTATCGAAAAGGAGTCCAAGATACTTTACACAATCCGTGTATGTGATAGGATTACCGTTAAGATATAAAGGCGGGGGTTCATTTACTCGCCTAGTGGCAAACATAATACATTCTGTTTTTGTGGGAGAGATGGTAAAGCCTCGATCTCTTAACCAATTGCATAAAGTGTCTATGGCTTCCTGAATAGTGGATCTAAGGGTGTCAACGTTTTTATCAGTTGCAAAGAGTTTTAAATCGTCTGCAAACAAACTTGCTGAAATTCCCGGAGGTAATACCTGTATGACTCTACTGAAGGAGAGAATAAATAGCAAAGGGCTTAATACAGACCCCTGGGGGACACCGTTTGCCTGATTGTATGTGTCTGAAAACTGCCTTCCGATTCTAATTTTAAATTTTCGATTGTTGAGAAATGTTTGGATAAAATTAAAAACATGACCAGATATTCCCATTCCGAGCAGTGATTCCATTATTTCCCGCCTCCAAAGACAGTCGAATGCGTTTTGAATATCGACAAAAACTGCTAACAATTTTTCTTTCCGAGCGAAGGCCTCATATACTTTAGATTCAAGAAGAATTAGGTTGTCTCGAGTACTCCTACCTCTTCTAAAACCACTCTGCCATTCCTCAAGAAAGCCTTTACTTTCTATATACCAATACATTCGGTTAGAAATAAGCTTTTCCAGCAGTTTGCATAAGGAACATGTGAGAAATATTATTCGGTAACTAGATAGATCATTCTGGGGCCTGTTTTTCTTAGGTATTGGAACACCAATTGATTCCTTCCAAATACTCGGAATATATCCTGACATGAATATCTTATTCAAGAAAGATAAAATTTGGAATTTATTATTGCAAGACAGATGTTTTATAAAGCTAATGCATATATTGTCTGGTCCAGGGCTGGTATCTTTCCTGGAGTCAAGAGCATCTCGAAATTCAGAGAAATTGAAAGGGAAGTTCAAAGGATTTAAGGGGTCAAGTTCATTGAGTAGAGGTTCGGAATCTTTGTTTCTTTTTATGGTCTGGAATTCTTGTGAGTAATTTAGATCGGAATAAACTCTTTGAAAATATTCACCAAAACAGTTTGCTATTTCTAAAGGATCGGTAATAGGTATGTTATTGACTTTGATGAAATTTATACTATTATTTTGCCGGTTGCGACCTGTAATTTTTCTTACCGTGTCCCACACTTGAGCTGGCGGAGTGAGGGAGTTTATGTTTGATACAAATTCTTGCCACGACTTTCTTTTAGCACCATTTAAAATCTTTCTCTTATTGCGCCTTGCAGCAAAGAACTCATCCTCGTGTTGAGAGCAAGGGTGACGTAAAAACCTACGTAGTGATCTCTTACAAGCTCTCACAGCATCCCGGCATTCGTCACTCCACCACGGCACGACAACCCTTGTTCTTACGGCTTTAGTTACAGGTATGGAGCTAGCCGCCGCTGATAACAGCCTATCTGTAATCTGTGAATTAATATTATTAACATCAGGATTATCGAGGTCTATATCCGACAGGTCAGCCAACCTTTGGTATTTATCCCAGTCAGCATCCTTAAGTATCCATCTTGGGAAGTTTGGTTGTGACGGGATTCTTTCTAGAATGTTAATAATAATTGGGAAATGATCTGAAGAATATAGTTCCTCGGCTGTACTCCATGAGAGTTTTTCTAGGAGGGAGGGGGTAGCCAAAGAAAGATCGATGTGTGAAAAACTATGATTTTGAGTCGAGTAATGAGTTGGAGAATCATTATTAAGTATAACTAATTGTGAGGAATCGAGAAATGATTCAACAACCCTGCCACGAGAATCGAGAGAGGAAGAGAACCAAAGCGGATTATGACTATTATAGTCGCCAAGTAAGAGGAGAGGTGGAGGTAACTGATGGAGAAGATGTAGTAACTGGGCCTCAGTAAAGGCTACATTAGGAGGCAAGTACAGAGAACAGATAGTGACTTGTATAGGCTTATAGATACGGACAGCTATAGCTTGGAGATCACTGTCTATATCTATAGGAACTGCCGGAATATCATTCCTAGTCAGAATACAGACCCCACCGCTGGCAATGAGGCCACCTAGGTGATCATATCGGAACGTTCTGTAGCCATTTATGTTAAATGTATCAGATTCCTTAAGGCGACTTTCTTGAATGCAGACAGCCAGAGGACATGTCTCTTGTAAAAGGGCAACCATATCAACCTTATGGAAAATAACACCATTCACATTCCACTGTATTATATTATTATCCATCATGATCAAAACAATTAAAAATAGTTCCTGTTATTTTGTTAACTAAAATTTTACGACAGTTGCCTGAAAATTGAAAGAAATGTATAATGTTTAATTTTGTACCATATAATGGAGGATCAAAAGTCGGTAAAATAATATTTAAAAAAGAGTAAGAGGATGGCATGTGAGAAATAGGTGTATAAGGAACTATCATATTTTATTAATGTTTTTAATTTTGGGTGGTAACGGTTTGGAATCCGCCCCAGAACCAAAAGATGAGTTAGATCCTAGTGTGGAATTGTTCGAGCCCTGGGATGAAGGTCTCTCCCTTTTGGCACTAGTAGAGGATTTACCCCTACCTGTAGCAGTGCCTCCATCTGTCTGCTTATTAGGTGCTAAAGATTGTTTGGAAATGTTTGAATTTTCATATGAGTTTTGGGGTGGCAGGTGAGCCGATGAGATTTTAATTTCACTATTTTCCGTTTGATATTCGTTATTGGTTGAGATTTGATTAATTTTTTCTTCTAAATAATTGATTTTGTTTGTTAAGGTTTCCATGAGGGAAGCCATACGTTGAAATTGTTCCATTACTATCTCGTTCGAGGTAGATGGGGACGGAAAGGTATTAGCTATTTGGGCATATGATGTACAAGGCTCGGTAGGTTGCTGAGTAGGAGGTGCAGGGAAGGGAGAAAACCCAGGACCCAGGAGTCGCTCGGCTTGACTATAGGTCACCTTTTGTGTCACTCTTATTTCTTCTATTTTCGTCTCTTTTTTAAATACTGAGCAAGAAGTAGCCCACGCCGGATGAGGACCGGTACAGTGCTTACATTTAAAAGTTGCACAATTGTTCTTCTCGTCAACGGAAGGGTGATGAAGGCCGCATTTACCGCATATCTCGGTAGGACTACGACAGCTTTTTACACCATGGCGATATTCAAAACACTTATAACACATCAAAGGTCTAATATAAGGTATAACACGGATACTTAGAAAATCATTTTGTATTCTCCGGGGTAGCTCGGTCCTATCGAAGGTTATTATCAGAGAAGGGGTTGCCTTCTTCTCACCGTTCACCGTCTTATAGATTCTTCTTAGATGGACTACATTATGTGGTGCTAATTCTTCTAACAATTCCTCCTCAGAGCAGCTAAGGAGCTCCTCTGCAGTTATTATACCTTTAGAGTAGTTCAAAGACCGGTGTAAGGAAAAATTAATGGGATAGTTTTCATAACTTCGGATATTTTTAAGATTAATATAATCCTTCTCGAGAGAAACCTCCAAAAGAATTATACCAGATCTCAAGAATTTTATTTTTGTCTGGGGGGCATAACTTTTTATAAATCGGGATAATTTAAATGGGCTAAAGATTTTAAAGTTTTTATTTTCACTGTTTGGGGCTATGCTCATGACAATAAATTTTTTACACCACTTCCCTCGTGGTAATTCAAAATTAAATCCTGGATCAGGCGGTTTGGGATCTGGAGAATTTGAAACCTCCATGAAACCGCTTGAAATTCAGGCAAAAGGGTAAAGTACAAGTTTAAATCAAAACTACTAGGGAAAATACCCAGTATAAGAGTAAATTAAATGAAAATATAACAAATAAGGCTTAAATTAGTTTGTACTCCCTGGTAAGGTAAGCAGGTAGAGCCAGTCTTAGGCAATTCTTCGGGAATTGGACCCTCACACCTCAACCTGGATATGTTCTCACATCTTGGAAGTCAAACCTAAGACTCTGTGATATTTTTGTTCCAAAATGCTTTGAAAAATCTTCAAAAATCTTAAAAAACTTCAAGAGAATTTTTATAAAGGTTAACTAACACAAGCTTGAACAGCTGATCATATAATGCTAGTTTACTTGAAAACATAAACATATTTTTGAATTTATTTGACGTAATATAAATTATTGTTTAACGATTATATTTTTCTTTTAATCTAGGAACTCTATAAAACAAATGAATTGGTGAAAGAAACATGTCGATATAATTTTTTAAACTCGATGAAAAAAAGCACTTTCAACTTCTTTTATTTTATTTCTCGGCTCCAAGGCGTATTGGACGGAACATTCGGACACGTCGACTATTTTTCTGTGTAGAATCACCAGAATAAAAATAGTTCATATTGGTGGCCCCCATCGCTGTATACTCCCCTTGTGAGTCTGACATCGCAAGTTCTTACAAAGAAACACTTAACTCACTAAATAAACAAACCACTTGCGAAACTGTTGGGCAATTGATTTACAACAAGCCAATATACTCGCGTGTTTTGTTTTAGTTAATAAATAATTTTATACGCAACTGGTTTGCAACTCGAGTTGCAGAACAGTCGCGCCTTTTGCTGAAAAAAGTTGCAAACTGGTTTCAGACGCAACTAGTTTGCAACTCGAGTTGCAGAATAGTCTCACCGTGTGCGCTGGGCCTAAGTTATATCATTTCCCATAAATTTGTTCGGCGGAGAAAGTGTAGTATAGCGTTTGTGTAGACTACCATCCGTCAAGAGTTCCGTACATAGTTAAAAAATGAAAGGCTAATTAATTTATTTTAGCAAGTTTATTTAATTTACTTCAATTGATACATTACTTGAATCAAAGATAGGGAGATTTTTTTAAGGGTTGTATTTCAGGACTGCATTCAGAATCACCTCCGAAGGCCTTAGGTCAATTTTTTTATAAAAACCCAAAGATTGTTTGCGTCAGAAAAGCTAATCAATATTAAAATATAAGCAAAAACGCACAATTGTGATAAAATTCTTATATTTAAAGGGCTGTAACTTGGCTCCAAATGTACCAAGTGACTTCGTTGAGGTCTCAAAATATTTGTATTTTTGAGCTCTAAAAGGCAGTATAAAAGAAATAGCCTTTTATTTTGGTTACCGACTTGAATAAAAAAGAAATAGTGTAAAATATCATAAATTATGAGTTTTAGGGGGTTAGGCTTAAAGAAACGTGCAGGGTTTTTTCTGACCCCGGATTCGGATTCAGCGACCCAAAAAACATGTAGTAAGCATGGTCTCCTCCCTGGGTCTGAACTTTTTTGCGTGTTTGTGTGTGTGTGGCTGTGTTATTAATGGAACCCGCTAAGGGGAAAATCAGGCGCTCGGAGAATTGTACTTACCACACTATCTCCTCGTGCGCCATACAATCAAGAATCAGATACCTCTACATTATCTGCCCCTCTGGGGCCTTGTGGACTGTTTTTGATTTTGACAGAATCCCGACTAATTCCGTTCTGTTAATTACATATTCATTGAATAAAACTGGAAACATTAAACAGTATACAGCTTTCCGGAGTGAATTTAATACAGCAGTAAATTAGCACTCCAATAATTCGTACTAGAAACGTGTAAGGTTTTGAATAACCTTTAAATCTAATTAGGCTAAATTTCTTTCAAACTGACAGCTTTTATTGCCTCACGTGAAAAATTGAGGAAATAACTATTTTTTTTATCATAGTCATTACCATCCACTGGAAATAAATTACACTGGTTATAAGCAATGGCCCACTTTATAGCCACTTTCCTCTTGACGGTAAATAAGCACTGCAAAATCCCACCAAGCTTCATTTGGAATTAAATTTAAACATGAGAGCTGTGGAAAAGGAACGAAAGAAGAGAAGCAGATGTAGAAGAGAGAGAGAGAGAGAGAGAGAGAGAGAGAGAGAGAGAGAGAGAGAGAGAGAGAGGACGAGAGCTTCGCTGTAATTAATTTTTTCCCGTGGAGCTCTTCACGCCCACGGAGGAAAGAATTGCCGCATAGAGGTAGCAGAAAAATTTTATTTAACAAGGATTTCCTCGTAGTTCAAAACTTATACAACTGAGTTACAAACTAATTGGAGGTAGCAATATTACGCTTTCCTGCATTTTACTTCAGGTGTAACTATATTCATTTTGAAGCATATATATTTGTATTTATATATACAAGCTGACCAAGCTAAACATCGCTGAGCTCAGTAGACACAATAACTTTTTTACCCATTATTTTCATACAATAAAACAAATATTAACTAATAAAACTGAAAATATTTTACTCGATTTCAAATCATATTTTGAAAATAAAACGTTCCACGAAAATTTAAATGTGATAGGTAAAATATCGGAAATTACGCAAAAACCAACATACACTATTTGAATTTACATTTTATTTATCTAATGTTTAACTACAGTTTGTAGTTAAAATTGATTTATTTTAAAAATATACTGTAATCCTGATCTAAGAAGGGGAAGATTGGAAGGTGGCAATGTAAATAATTTAAATCAAGCATACTAAATTACGTGTAATTTAAAATAATACTTAAAAAAAAAAAAAAAAATTACTGTCCACCGAACATACTGTCTAATTATTAATAACTATATAATCCCTATCCGCTTCTCATACTTCCATAGTAAACTAATCAATCATCCTAATCCTATAGCCCAATCCTTATCCAGCACTAATCATCCTTCCTCTCCACCAATACGTCTTAATAGAAAGTGGCCCCGGGATCTACTAAGGTAGTGTAGTGTCGTGGAGTGAAAAAATCAGTGAAATTATAATAAGTGAGAGTGATATAGATGGATATTTTCTCTCCTCAGGATATCACAGGCCATGCCTCATTCGCCTCCAATCCTCCCTGCTATTCGCAGGGTGTGGTTGGATGGCGTAAGGTAACTCCAGGTCACCCTAGAATCCTTCCTAAGGAAGGTATTCGGCTGACAACTGGGGACACCTGAGGCGTGGTCAAGTAACTAACATCAAATTACAAAGTACAGTTCAATTGTAGATTGTAATATTCTATAAATATATATATATATATATATATATATATATATATATATATATTTCAAAAAAAAAAAAATTATTAATAACTAGGTATTATGTCTACACTATACTAATTAACTACAAGTAAACCCCCGCTGCCATATCCCAAGCTTGTACTTACAGAAGGCCAAAATCCGGAGGTAAATTGACACTTGCGTGGGAGAGTCCGCTCACAACTGTCTGTCTTACAAGATTTTGCTGGCTCAGCAGTCTCCGGCTCTAGGGGCCCCCTTAGATCTAGGCAGCTCTACTAGAGAGCACAACAATCCCCTTAGCTAATTCGCACTAAATAAATTATTTTATTTATTATTTAACGCTACAAGGCGATAACACAATTAAAAAGTTATATTTAAGAACAAAAACAATAACAAAAGCAGTCGTAATGAATTAAGAAGTTGGTGTATCTGTACTGTTTATGTTAATATTTAGTTTTACATGTAGTCACCGTGTTTGAGTAGTATATGATTGTATAAATCGTAATAGTTTATACTACTCAATTTCAGATTTTAAATATGAATAATTACTGAATATTATATTGTCGTCATATTCGGCCAAATAAGTTTCTGTATTTCAAGTAATTGTAAATCTTGTCTATATATTGGCTCCCATCATAGAGTAACTCAGTCATGTTGTCCGGTAAGTGTGTTTGAGAGTTAAAGGAGTGTTACACAACATGAGGTGTAAGTGTGTCAGCCGTGAATGACCTATTCGTAAGCGGCATAAGACAACTTCTTCTCTTCTAGTCTGCCTTTTGCTTGATGGCCATTCTTCGGCTGTTTCTTTAATTTCTCTTTGTTTGTTGTCAATAGTCATGTGTCAAGATCTTTGCCACTTTTCCATGATAGCCTTTTTGGCTTCTGCTTGCATGCCTTGGTATGCAGTAGTGTATATGTCCTTGTAATTATGTCTCAAAATAAATCAATAACGTATATAAATTTTATAATTGAGGTAGATGAAATTTGCTTCAAACTATAACTATTTGCTATTCCTATTATTTTAAATTTTAAAACTTGAACATTAAGCAGTAATTGGTCCACAATATTCTTGGTCACCTGTCTTTTGCGTACACGAATAGATTTGATGTTTTTCCCCACACGTGATTAGGCGACATACATTTTCCCATGTGAAAAACACGTATTTTCCCTATAGCGCAACTAGACATTGTTTGGCCTTAAACTTTATTTATGCTCATCGCAAAATCTAAACGAATCGGAAATTGAAGCCTTCTAAATGGTATTGGAGATTCTGACGGTATTAATGGAATACGTGGTAACAATAACGTATGAAATGTCAGTTTTGTTTACCTTGCGATTTAATCCTTTCCCTTTTTTATTTCATTATAAACATCATTGTTATTCATATAGAATTAAAGCTCTTTTATTCCTATCATTTAATCAGTAACTTGCGTTCTGTGTTGTGAGAACGATCCTCTGAGGAAAAAATAACACTTAAATTATGACTGCAACGGAAATCCGTATTATTTTTCGTTATGAATTTAAGCTCGGTCATAGCGCTGCTGAGGCGTGTATGAACATTAACACGGCGTTCCTGGAGGGAACGGTGAATGAATGAACTGTTTACCAGTGGTTTTCCAGGTTTTGAAGTGGAAATTTTGACCTTGAAAACGAGGAGCGAGGAAGGCCAGAACCCAAGCTTCACAATGACCACCTGAAAGAAAGGGTTGAAGCTTGTCCCTCAAAAAGCACTAGGGAATATGCCAAAGAACTCGGAGTAGGAGCCACGACAGTTTCAAGACATTTGAAGGAAATCGGCAAGTCCAAAACTGACATTTCATACTGTACAGCCTGATATAAAACAATTCAATAAGTATACATTGCATTGTGTTATGATTGTGCAATGTAATGTAATGTAAAAATCATTCGCAAATAATCACAATTATAACACTCACGGCCATATATATATATATATATATATATATATATATATATATATATTATACACATAACGATCTAAATGTCCCAAGAAGTAAGTACCCTAAAAGATAACAACATACAAATCAAAGCGCTGTGTGATTTCTGGACATATTCAATTTACCTGAACCTTGGAGAATAATATTGTTTTTAAATTCAACAGTAAATACTATTTAATGTAGATTGAAAAAAAAAGAAGCATATATAAATAGTCGTGTAAATGTTGCAATTTAGCAGCATGGGTACACCAGAGCATTGGTGTACATATAGTACCTATAAATAAAAAGTCCGACTCGCAGGAACTGCAGCATCTTAGCGCGGTTCCTTTCATGTCCCTAGTGCCATTTGATAAGCTTAGAAAAGAAATAAACTTTTTTTTTTTTTATATATCTCGTGAAAATTGTCAAAATCCTCTCGAACATCTCGAATAAAAGTGATATTAAGGCGTCAGGGACACCGACAGTAGCTAACTTTTACACAGAAGCGGAAATTACAGAATCTGGCTCTCATTCTAAAGCAAAGCTCTATAAATCAATACAAAATATGCCTAATAAAGCCTTTCTAGAGGATACAGAAGCATGGGCGTATATGAGGGGGGGGCTGAGGGGGCTGCAGCCCCTCCCGAAATTTTGAATTGATGATAAAAACTTCTCGTAAAACCCTTAAAAATAAATTAAATAAGATCACTTAGTTCATAAAACATATTTTATTTTACGTGTAATAGCGTTTTAGTTGCCTAAAACTATTCCAAGCTCTAAATATTTAGTATTCCATACCCTGGAAATGGTCTCAGCCCCCCCCCGAAATTGTTTTTATATACGCCCATGTACAGAAGGATCAAGAAGAAGTACACAAGATTGAGTAGAATACCCTGCCTAATATAGCCTATATAGAATAATATGCCGAATAAAACCTATCTAGTAAATACACAAGGACAAATAAAAGTCTTGACGAATAACAAGTCAAGAAAAAAAACTTTATTTAACAAAATTAAACAAAGTTTGTGGAGTAGACACAAATGGACCAAAAACAAGTCTTGTGGAATATTGTTTTTTTTTTCTAATTAAATACTTTTTATCAATATTTAGTATATAACCTTTGTTGAAAACTATTGATTGCTAATTGATGAATCGGGTTACAACTAAGTAGTCTTTATGAATATTTAGTATATAACCTTATGTTTGGATCTGAGTTTTTGGGGTGCTCTCCGCCTAGGCTTTGTATTTGTGTCGGCAGATACCTGGGGTATATTTACAGCTCTTGAGGATTAACTCTTAGCAGGTAAATTTCCTGCGGCCCCTTGTTTCTACGGGCATTGAACCGCCATATTCGCTCATAGTATCTAACCGTTGTGAAGTTTATTTTTTGGATTTAGGACTTAATATACATATGTAGACTAAATCATAGCAAGAAGTAATCCTCCGTCGTCGGTTCTTAACTATGTAGACTCGCTAATGTTATCCAATCTTAGATACATCGTATTTAAAATCCACAGCAAAAACACGACATTTCATCAGAATCCCCTGCTGAATAAAACTTATAGAGAATAATATGCAAAATAAAGCCTATCTAGTGGATAAAAATAGAGGAAAAAAGCCGTTCGTGGTGGTAGAAAATCTTAAAAGTATTTCGCTCAGAAATCTCCGAAATATTGTCACTAATTTTACGTATCCTGTTTTACAGCCAAATAAATTTATATTCTATAATCAATAAGAAAAACCTACTAACAATAAAAAACTATGGGTAACAGATGAAAATAGGGAATACCAAGAATAATTCTAAAGAACGAAATCAACACCAGTACTGTAATCTAGATATTCATACGGCATCTTCGAATTCTAACAAACAAAATATCGATTCTAATTATACGTATCCTGTTTTATTGACAAATACATTTGACTACTATAAGCAATTAAAAACACTAGGGAATATGCCAAAGAACTCGGAGTAGGAGCCTCGACAGTTTCGAGATATTTGAAGGAAATCGACAAATCCAAAACTGACATTTCATACGGTACAGACTGATATATTTTTAACAATGAATTGTTTTTATTATTTTAATTAATCTATTTTATTGTCAAATACATTATCCAACTTTAAGCAATTAAAAAATAACAAGGAATAAAAACAAACAAAAAGAACAGTTCGAATAAACGAAATCAATTACTTAAAAATTTAAGCACTTATTTCTCCGATTGACATAGCGTATTCAAAAATTGTTTCAGAGTCTTTTTTGTAGAACATTTAGTAAGCTTTCGCATGGTAACCCTCCGATTACCAATATTCCTAACCGTCTTCGAGATATTAGGGAATGTATACGAAGTTCCCAAAACATTTCATGTCTGTTAATAAAATATTTTATTCTAATCCTTCCTTAGCTCCAAATGTAACCAAAATTTTAACATATTAGTGTTGATAAAATTCAAACATGCAGAAAATGTTTCAACTGAATCCCATAATTTTAAGTATCAAAATCAAAGACAAAAAGAACAGTTCGAATAAGCGAAATCAATTACTTTAAAGTTTTAAGCACTTATTTCTCCGATTGACATCGCCTAATCAAAACTTTTATTAGAACCTTTTTTGTAGAACATTTAATATTCTTTCTAATGGTATTCTTCCGTTTCCCAAATTCTCAACCTTTTTCGAGATATTAAGGAAAGTATACAAAGTTACCAAAACTTTTTTATGTCTGTTAATAAAATATTTTATTCTAACCCTTCCTTAACCCCAAACGCAACCAAAATGTCAACATGTTAGTTCTAATGAAAGTAGAACATGCAGTAAATGTTTCAACTGAATCCCATGATTCTAAGTACCCAAACCAAGAACGGCATTCAAAAATTATTTTTTCAGTTTTCTCGAAAATGGTTAAAGCTATCGCCTTGAAAATGGTTCCATTCGTTTTCCTAGCCCAAGAAGCCTATAAAAAGAGTACTTACAAGCTTATGAACTCAAAAACGTAAGCGTTACGATTTTTTTTTTGCGGGAATTTCGCCCCAAACGCCATCTTCCAGTGGGCGGATTTTGCTGGTTAACGAACTTGACCTTTCAAATTGGACGACAAATTTTTGTACCAAATTTCATCAAAATCGGACCATCAGGGAATCCAGAAATGAGCGAACAGACAAATATATATATATATATATATATATATATATATATATATACAAATTTGAACCACCGTTATTTTCGGTCTCTAGGGGTTCTGAAACGCGAAATTTTCTTGTCGGCACTTCCGGATTGTTTCATTGTATCAACCTTATAAGCGGGGTTCCTCCCTATGGGGGAGGGAGGAACCGCGCTAAAAAGGTCTTGTTGCTAATTTGGAAGAGTTTTCAAGAATCCTTTAATTGTTTCATTTGAAACGCCGTTGTTTCAGAAACCCCTGTATATAATTAAGTAAAACTTAAACAAACTAAACTAAATTCATCTGGTATTCAATAACAGTTAAATTACCTATAACTAAAACCTTGCTGGGCAATTTCTCTCCTCAGGTCTGGTTTGAGCTGTTCATTAAGCCAATGTGATCCCAGGCCTTATCTTAACTACTCCCTGGATTATACTCAGCCAAAATGAAGCAATTTCTGTGAAGGTCAAACCTCCAGAGGTCCGAGTCAAATCCTCTTGGTAATTTGGAGCTCAAGACTTAAATTCGGCAACCTATGTTGGCCTAAGAATAGATTTTTATTTATTTTATTGTTTTCTCGATAAGTGACCCCAAAAATATTAAATGTAAAGTAAACCCTCGAAGAGAAGTGAGGTTTTAGGAGTCACAACAGGAAACTGATAATATTCTAAGCGGAAATTATTCTTTCCGCCTTCTCAGCTTTCGTTCTATGAAAACACTTTTAAAAATGTGTTTCTTATTTTCTTACTTTGTTTTACTAAAATACTCATTTTACTGTTAAACGCAACTAAAAAAAATAAGTACCAATTTCGAGTTTTAAGCACAGTTTCGAGTAATTTATTAAGCTTTCGAATGGTCACATTCCACATACCACGATTTTCAAACAGTTTTCGAGATATTTAAGAAAATCCCAAAACTACTTTTGTCTCTTAATGAAGTCTTTTTTTTTTTTTTTTTTTTTTTTAATACTTCGTAGTCTAAATGTAATTAAAATTTAAATATATTAGTTTTGTTGAATAATAAAAATCTAGAAAGCATTTCACTTGAATGTAGTTTCTAAATACTGAAACCGAAAATTAGTTAGATTTTTATATTTCATGAATGGAGGTGAATTTTCTCGTCCTAGAAATAGATAGAAGCAAGAGTAATAAGGTAGACGAAATTCTATTTCCGAAATGAAAGCTGGGAGGATTAACCAGCTGTAATGGATAATAAAGGGAGCAGTAGAGTTGTCAACTAACTTGGAAAACATAACAGAGAGATTGCAACAATTGATGGAGCCAGTGGCTTATAGGACTGGAGAACTTTCCACCGCTAAGCACAGAGTTTTCTGTTAGCCAACAACCATCTCTTTAAAGGAAAATTTCTACTCTAATGCTATTAAATGCCATTATTTAATAAACTCTTTATTGTTTAGGAATAAGATAAAATTGAAATATTAAACAATAACGGTATTACGGTAGATATTTAGTTTGCACACATGGAAAACGTTTTAGATGTTTGTTTTTTTTAAAAAAAGTCACCAAGTCTTCATTAATTCTATCTAATAGGCGTCCAAAATGACCCCCGCTAAAGATTATTTACATCTTTGTCAAATACCACTCACTCATTGACTGACTCACTGACCTATTATCGCCAAGCCCAAACCACTTGGCAGAAAATTTTAAAATTTTGCATGGACACTCACTTTAGCACGTAAACACTCGCTAAGAAAGGATTTTTTGAAAATCAAATTTTGAAGTATTTTTGAACGGATTTGAATTTTTGGTTGGCTAGAGCAGGCAAGCATAAGCAGCATGCGTTGCTAGGACGATAACAGGTCAGCTGTTACCGTACTGTATCTATTTCATGATATTATTTTTATTTGCGGTTCGTTTCAACTAAGATGGCAGACCTTGAATTACTAAAAATGAAATGTGATTTTGTCCATCATCGAATTTACGCTATACCTGGTGATGGTCCAGCCGAGGTAATAATATCCTGACCCCTTCTACAGCCTCCTCGCCCATCAGCATTTCCAGTCAGAGCATTTCTTGGAAATGTACGCAAATATAATGGGTGTTTCCAAATGACATCTTGGAAACACAAATTCATAAATTTTAACGTACATTTTTTATTGACTACAAATTTTAATCTGTACTGGTTAAACTGCTGTTACTGGTAACCTATAGATAACGGGTTATATCTAGGTTATCTGTTTGTTGACACTGGTCCGGAGCGCCCCAGTGTCAAGAAACATTATACTTTGATTACTTATCAATTGATGAATAACTTATAGTATGACGGGAACCGAGCTATAATAAACTGCACAAAATTATTTAGTAGTGTTAATTTTGATGAGACGTTATTTAATGCAATCAAATAACTACTTATCTGCCGTGACGAAGCACGGGTATTCAGCTAGTATCTACATGAAATCGCAAGAGGTTAAAACTACACATTAACAGAAATAAATAAATAAAAAAAATGTATTATTACTAGTTAAATTGTAGCGCTAACATAGGCTACTTACAGACAGTGTTGGGCAAAACTAACGTTAGTAAACTAAACTAACGTTAGTTTTCCCTAACTAAAACTAAACTAATGTTATATTTTTAGTTTTAGTTTAATTTTAGATTTGTATAATTATTAATCATATGGACTCCGTTTTTAGTAATGCAATTAGTTTAGTTTAGTAAAAGAGACCTAAATTTGTGATTTTAGTTTAGTTTTAGTTTTTAGTTAACTAATTTAGTTTATCAAAGAACATATGTTTTCAAATTACGAGAAATAGCCACAATTTCTTATTCTTAAGCAAGTTCTATTAGTTTTAATAATTTACTTAATTATCGAAATAACATATGATTTATATTAATTCATGTTATTTTAGTAAAACTAAACTAAACTAAATTTTTAGTTTAGTTTTTAGTCAATTCCCAAAGATTTAGTTTTAGTTTTAGTTTAGTTAAAATCCATTAATTAGTAAAATTTTAGTTTTAGTTTTTTTTTAGGTTGCAATTTTTAGTTTAGTTTTAATTTATTCCAAAAAGTGAATTTAGTTTTAATTTTAGTTTTAGTTTTTAGTTTTGCCCAACATTGCTTACAGAGTGGAACGTAGAAAGAGCAAAGGGCATAGTGAAAAACGTTACTATGCCAAAGAGACAAGGGGAGTATACGGTAGTGGGGTCACCGATAAGGCCCATTTTTTCTGGTGATATCGCATCGAAAAATAGTCGAGACATGTCCGAGCGTTTCGTCCAATGCGCCTTAGGAGCTGAAAATTAAAATGTAATAGGTTGAAAATGCTTTATTTTATATCTCGAGTTTGGAAAATGATATTCACATGATCCTTTCACCAATTCATTTCTTTTAGAGAGTAGATTTAAGAAAAAATACAGCCGTTAAGCAATAAATTATATTTCGTGATGAACTTATAAAAATATGTTTATGTTTTCAAGTAAACAAGCATTATAAGTTTGTTCAGCCTAAAAATAATAGCAGATTTAAAATCAGTACCCCCAGAAACCCTAGTTTGGTAAATATCAGGGAAAACAAACAATAAGAATTAATCCCAGTCCAGAAGTGCCTTATAGTAAGCGACCATTTTTAGTAAGCGAAAAATTTACGTGGCGTTTTGAAATTCAACATCTCGCCTAATAATAACGATAATTCGATTTTAACGTCCTTGGACTCTTTGGAAAGAAGAGACGTTCATTTTTCTAACCATATGATCTCAGAAGGTACAAGTTCTCAAAATGAAAATAAAATTTAAACTTTTTTGCATATAAGGTTGATTCCAGAAGACGCAGAAACACCCCGATTGGAAGAAAAATTGTAACTTTGGAGCCATTATTGAGTCTCCAAATTAATTTTGGATCGGGTAAATTTGCTTTGAAATGTGGTAAGATTTTTAAAAATTTAAAAAGAAATTTAAATATAATTCTGCTATTAATTGTAAACTTCCCTTGTGAGTTAAAATCGCTCCTATACTTTCTGCTTGAGCAGCTGGACCAATCTGTGTACTTCCCTTTAGGTTAAAGGCTTTAACCTCACGTATTTCATTTCTTCGTTATGCCCTTTTCCCTTCCTATTCTCCCTCCACTCTACTATGTAAGTACCCTTTACATAACATAGATTGTTGGAACGGGTTATCTACAGTTTACCACCCTTTTCTAGACATGATAGCGCGGATCCATTTCAGCCTCGTCCCCTAGTGGGAATCGACCGTAAGGACGGAGTGTCAAGTGCTCACGCCTTAACACTCACGACCTCCAAATGAATATTATAATGCCTCTAAAAATTAATAGTACAGCTAGGATTAATAATATGTTCGTAATTTTGGTAAACCATACTCAACAAACAGAAAAAACTTTGTCTAAATTTTTGTGAATTCAAAATGCTGACATAAAAATTCAGGTAATTAATTAAGAACTGAGTCTATAGTATTATTTATATATAAGTATGGTCCAAATCTGGTTACAGATTTTCTGTAAAAAAAAATATTAAAAGTATCACCTAAATCCAAATACATTCATTTTAAAGAGCAACTTGATCGATTTCGGGATTTTGCATGGTTGGTCATTCTCCAAATCAAATTCATATGGACTTGATATCACATGTTTTATTATAATGATAATTATAGGTGATTTTTGTTGTTGATTAGTGATTTTTGTGTAAAGAAGATAGAAAGGCATTTTCATTTCTGAGTAGGAAAAGAGCATGGCTTTAGGCCATTCATTGAGCTTTTCATTTCCCTTGGTTCGTTGTATGTCGTCTTAAAGCAAGATCGCTGCCATTTTTGCAGAATAAACTTCCAGTTGTATCCCACAATACATTAAGCATTAAGTCCTGTTTGACGGCGTTTTGTCCATTTGTGGCCGTTTCTGCAAGAGTGCTCCCTTCTTTATTAACGTGTCCTGGGAGTTAATATACAGTGTCACGTTTGTTTATGTTGTTTATTTGTTTCAGAGTTTGTATAGCTATTGGGTAGTAGCTGTAGATGTTCTGTAATGAATTTACCTTCCTTATTGAGTCTCTCCTGTGTATTCCCTAAACCCAGTGAGATGGCTTGCAGCTCATCTGTGGAAGTGCTTGTTATTTTGGGCAGTTTACCATCGTATTCTATTACTTAACTACTGGAGCTGCGCAGGTACCTTCGTGGGTCTTCTATCCTTCGGTGTAAATGAATGTAGTGTATAGAATACGTTCTTGCACAAAAATATCTCAACGACGTTGATGTTGCATACTCTTGGGTGGTTTCGTGTAGAGATCAATATGTCTTTCAATGGTCCTTATAGGAATAGGGATTTTCTGTGAGTTGGATTTAGGTATGTTTACGTTATTTTTTAGATGCCAAAAAGTGATAACATTCGCTCTTATAATCGAATGAAGATTGTCCAAAATCGCGAACGACGAATTATCTCTCGTAGCGTTATTCCAAGAAGCATCATTCGCTCTCAGATATAGACCAGAGTGCGTCTGTTTATACTTGGATGTTGAGATGCGGCAAGCTATTTAATTATTGCGGGAACATCTTCGGAAGACCTTATATAACAATAATTGCGGAATTCGTAAATCGAGAATTTCTTGGAACAATTTTTTTAGTTGTAAAAAAATCGAAAACAATCACCTTTTTTTTTTTTTTTTTTTAATTTATAAAAACCCTGATTCAATCCTAAATGACCGATTTTCGATCTCTAAATTTTTTTTAGAATCTGTAAAATGTTGTCTTGGGTTTTTAAAAAAAATATTTCAAAGTTATAGAGCATTTCGTTTGGATTTTGCAACAATTTGAAAAATGTTAATTTTCTCGTTAAAACATAAATTGCGAAATTCTTATTCAAAAACCATGAACTAATATTAAAACGAAATTTAGTGGATTGTTTTATTATATACATGTATTATAACATTTTTTCCTCGAATTTGAAGGACCTAAATGCATTAAAAGTCGCCAAAAAATATGATATAAAAAATGTCTATTGTTTGCCCTATTTTTCATAGGTATTGCTATTTTGCTCAGCCGCGAATCAATTCTAACATTTCTGAATAACGCAGCAATATAGAAAACTTTATTACACATTTTTTGACCCCTTGGGAAGATCTCTGACATGATTTTATTTTTACATGCAAAAAAAAAAAATGTTCCCGGACATTTTTGATTTATACATACCTCAATTATTATTACATATTCTCTTCGGAAGATATTCCTCCACCTGGTCTACATTTTGCGCTCCCTAATTTCCATTTGCTTTTCTCTGCCTCTGCAGTGGCCAATAAGGCTTTAAAAGCTTTGAATTGACTAAGCTAATCTGTTGTTTTCATGATGGAACTGATTTTGGAATTACCTAATATTTCTACTACTCAACCCTAATTGTGTGTGATTCTCCCTGTCAAGTTATTATTTTTATGTGGTACGTAATAGGAAAAAATGGTCCATTTCTCTGTGAAGATTTGCTTCACCCAGAGCACCAGTACTGTTTTGACCTTTAGTACACAAAACCTTTGATGTTTTTAAGATTCAAATATATACGAATATATTTTCTTTGTTATTGATCATAGGGTCTGACAAAATAAATATGAGATTGGATACTCTGAGAATATTAAATGCTATATTTTCTATAGGAATGCATTTCTCAGTATCAATTACATGGATAAGAGAAAGCAGATGAATTGGGAATGCAGGCTGCAATGTTCTGAAACGCAAACTCTCCTCTTCACATCAAAGATATTGAACGACAAATGAAATATCTAGTTAAAAGCAAGTGGCATATTGAGTACAGTAGCAATGCTCATTTTATTTTACAGATTGAATTGTTCCATATCCTAATTAACAATTTAAGAGGGTGAGATGATGTAATAACACAATTAAGAATTGGCCACACACATCTAATGCATAATATTCACTTAAAATGACTCACTCAAACCAAAATATGTTGTAGTACTTGAAACGATAAGAGATTTGTAGTTTTTTTTTTTTTTTAAACGACCGCAATTTTGTTTTTAACATCCTTTATTCAACAATTTCATGACAATGTATTCTCCCATAGCCATGTCCTTCATCATAATCGAGTAATAGTACAGAATGAGAAACTACATTTAAAAATTATATATGAAATAATTCTTTCAATCGAATTTTAAAAAGATTTGCAATTTAAAAATAATTCCTTCTTAATAAACAGCTGTACTCAACTGTTACACGTTTTCCAGATTTAAATTTATTATCTGATATATACTAACAGTCCAGGAAAATTAAAATTGGTTTTTGTGTATATTTATTGATTATACTGTTTGAAAGTATACATAGAATGTCTATTTGATTAGTTTGTGAAGGTTTTTATTGTGTCACTAGTAAGAAATTAATTTTATTAAAACAATTGTGTACTTGGTGTTCAAATGTGTATACTAAATAAATTTATTTATTATGTGTCTATTATGTGAATTTAAATGACTATGTAAATACGTACATTCAAAAACAAAAGTCTACATACACCTGAAAAGAAATTCAATCGGAAATAAGGAAGCATGGGTAAAATATGAAAAAATAATAGAATTTAGTGCACAGCCTTATATTAATTCTGTCTGACAATAACAACACATTTGTTTAAAAAAAAAAATAATAATAAATTAATTGAATTAGGAAAACTCAAAAATCGAGAGGAACAAAAGTCAACATACACGAGAAAAAAACGCACAAAAATGATTGATTTTGAAATTCAGTACTTTGTTGCTCCTTCTTTGGTTGGAATCAGACCAGTAAGTCTTCAAGGCATAGAATGGACAAGATTTTAGGCAACATTTGGAGCTATTTTATTCCATTACATCACTCGCAAACTTTTCAAGTATTTTCTGTTTTATGCTTTGAAATATTCTTAATGTGACTCAATAAATGCTTGATTGGGTGGCTGAGGAGGGGTATACAACTGTCGGGATGTGTTATAGAGCAGCCCTTCCCTCACAAGTTGAGCAGTATGCATCGGATCATTATCCTGTTGGAAATCCAATTACTTCCCAAACCTGCCTTTTCTACAGATGGTTTTAAATAAAGTCTTAGAATGTCCACATAGTCAAATCTATCCACAGTTTTCTCTGAAAGCCCTTCTTTGAAAAAATTAATAACAATTTTTCGTTCTACTATGGGAATTACTTTCTGAGTCGAACTCAACTTAAAAAAATGAACTTCAATTTATAAATAATTTAAGGACTTGTAATTTTCATTACGTTTTACTCTGACCAAATGAATGACACAGAACTGGATACAACATTATACTAATCCTTATTCAATTCTGTCTCTGCCCGTGTATGTTGACTTTGAACGAGGGGCAACTAGGTTTTCTAGGCTCCCAGCTATAAAATAAACATTAGCTAAATATTTTTATATATGCAATAGCATCTCAACACTAATCCTCCTCAGAATGAAATAATATTTTTTATTGAAAACCTCTATTTAGTATAAACTTGTTAAGTGTATATAGGCTTTTGTTTTTAAAAACAAAACAATTTACATTCCTAAATACTGTTAGTAATATTTATTTTTTTATTCTTAAATATAATTTGAATTAAATTTGTTTCCCTTTAAAAAAATAAAATAAAATAAAATAAATAGCAAATTCGATTAGAGCCTTCTGCTCAAATTCAGGAACATAAATATGCTTTAGGACCCCCCCCCCCAACAAACCTAGATAATGTACTCTATCACATACAGTCTTCTTTTTCGTACATGGTCACTGTGGATGCGCAAACGCCAGCGAACACTTCTTTGTAACGCTTTTTTGTAACTTTTTTTTCAGTTTAGTCATCACTAAAGCATATTTATGCTTAAAAAAATAAAATTTAAAAAAAAACAGAAAGAGGTTTCCATTTGTTTTGGGGGAGGATTGTCAAGCTGGATGGAGAAGATCGACAAAGGGAATAAAAATGTTAAAAATTATTAAAAAATGTTAATGTTGTGTTAATTGTAGCATATCACTGAAGAAATCTTCCGAACAGAATAAATTAAAAACAAAATATTGTTAAATTTGTTGGTAATTTTTTCTTCTCTATAGTAATTAGATATGTTTTTGAATTCAAACTTGAGATCAAACCTTTTTTTATATGTATTAACTATTGCTGGTGAGTTTATTTTAACTTGAGTCAATAGTAGGGCTAAGAAACTAACAATTGCTTGATTTTAGCAGTTAAGCTTTCTCATGAGACATGTATATTTTTTTCTAGTCCTTTTCCAATAATTTACAACTTACTGAATCAATTTCTTATAAATACTCGACTTTATTTACAATAGCTTCTCCACTATTAACGCAATCAATTATAAACTCTGAATATTATTAAAAGATTGCTCAATAACGATGAATACATTCCTCCACATTTACTATGAATTAAGAAGGCATATGTACAACTCTTGTACTGAAATTTCATTTTGCCAAATTTCTCTAAATTATATCAGACATAAACATTGATATAAAAATTTCCTAAAAACCATAAATCAATAACTTTGAGTAAAGCCTTGTGTATACATAATTAAAATATATCTACTGCATACACATACATAATATAAATAAACAAAAATACACACATTTATATTGTATATTGTATTGTAAGGAAAAAAAGAAAATTCTTCTCTAGAAAATAAACACCTTCTTACTTCCTCAAATATGAGGAGATGTTTCCCCAACATAAAAATAGATTTAATTTATAAAATGTTGCATGTAGTTTATTCAAGAAGAAAGCTCTGAAGTGTTTTTTTTTTTTTTATTCTAAGAAATTGTTGTGCCTTCAAATAATGTTTTAATCTGACCACGAGTTATTTCTCTATTAACTCAAAACACTTTAAAAGGGAGTATATTGATGACTTGGAATCCCAGTGGCCATGAGTGCTAAGGTGTGAGCACTATGTAACTAAGGTCGTGGGTTCGACTCCCACTAGGGGTGATGGCTTTTCTTTCAAAAAAAGAAAAGGGATCATCCCTATCCTGGCTAGAAATGGGTGGTAACCTGTAGATAATCCGTCTGTAAAATCGTTGTTATTTATAACTGGACATAAAAATTTAAAATACAATATTGATGAATTTATAAATCAATTTCAAATCAATATAATCAATCACAAGTTAGCTATAAAATAAAATTGTCATAAATTCCAAGAGCATAGAAACTAAGTATCTTAACTATGATATTTCCTGCTGGTTTGAGGTTCAGTCAAGGGTTCCTATAAACAAATACCCTCTAAAATGGGCATAAATAAGAAATAATTTCGGGGGGTGGGATGTATGGAATACTAACAATCTAGAACTTGGAATAGTTAGCCAACTAAAACACAATTACACCCAAATAAAATTATTTTTTCTGAACTAAGTGATCTTATTTAATTTATTTTTAAGGTTTCGATGACACATTTTTACCAATTTAAGCAAAATTTGGGGGGGCTGCAGCCCCCGCCCTGCCTAAAATACGCCTATGCACTCTTGCTTGATATACTTTATTTAACCCAAATTGTAAGCTATCATTACAGCATAAAAAAGATAGTGGCTTTTCTTGGTAGAGAACAGACCTTACCGGATAGTTCAGTTTTAAAACACATAGTAATATATAAAAATTGTATGTCTAGTTTCAATACATCACTGCCTGCAGCATTAAAAATAATTGATATAAATAATTTATTTGAATGTTAATGTCCATTATTATTAACTAAGAATTTTGGGACTGGTTATCCATAGGATATGTTTTCCTGTTTTTTTGGTAGTTACCTCAAGATTTTACGATCTATAATGTTCTCCTGATGACTTGTGAAAATTCAATATGGTAAATAAGACTTAAAGATCAAGTCTCAAAGATTTATTCCTGTGTATTGTTTAATAAAATCACTCAAATAGCTTATAGTAGAGAATATCGGTTCTCAATAACTTCTGACTTTAGTTATTGAAAAATACATAGTAGAAGGGTCTTCCGGTGGTCTAGTGGCCAACACCATGGATTCTCGTGTGGAAGATGAGGGTTCAAGTCCCACCTGCAGCAGGAATTTTCTCATCTACCGGCGCAATGAGAAATTCCCCGCTGCACCATGGATATTGGCGCTCATGGGCCAGACATCAGAAAAAAAAAAATATCAATTAAAAAGCCTTAGCATACACTAGAAGCTGTCATACAAACCCGGTTTTCCAATTACAAGAGAATTATTTTCTTCTGAGCTATGTTTGACCTAGCAATACTTTGTTTTGACCTACCAACTAGTTTTCTTTTGCTTTCGACTTATAACCACAATTTCCCCTTTTATACTGGTCAAAAGACTTTTATTAAATTAAATTTATTAAATGTAATTAAGATTATCATGTTTTTTTTTTCTATGTCATTCAATGTTTTTATGAGCTAATATTAATGGATTTCTTTTTATGAAAGATGTACTTATGAATACTTTAAATGAAAATAAATATATGAAAAATTGTACAATGAAAAATTAAACAGGAAAAATTGAGCATAAATTAATATTTTAGTATTATTACCTCTTGCAAAGCTCCTAAGATTTTATCATGCTAGAACGGTGTGTGCCCACAAATAAAAATGCTTCTACTAAATAAAAAAAAAATCCTGTAAATTATTTTCTTAGAATGACTATTTTTAATTAACTAATTTTTCATTCAGACATAATGCCAATTCCATCAATGATATTTTTTTTCAGTGAAATTCATTTGGTAGGAAACGATATTTCATACTAGTGGCAGTCAAGTCTACCTTTCAAGCAGCACATCTGGTAAGCAATTTATTTTTCCATTTCCTGATTGTTCAGCAAGTAAGTAGATTATTTTACTATATATTGATAGTATCTAAACAATTTAGTTTTATGGGATGGTAGAAGCTGATAATTATTCATGTTTTGTTTTTGCAAACTCATATTTGGCCATCCCAATGTAATGAATATAACTTTAGCTCATTTAATTTAATAAAAAAGAAAAAAAAAAAAAGAAGAAAAATGGGGCTTATATATAAAATAATTTCGGGGGAGGGGGCTGGGAGCACCGGGTATTTTGGGGGTAGGGACAATTTTCAATATATTAGTGTAAAATGGAGAGTTTTTAGGTCCTATGGATACCTAGTATCTTCCTCTGAAGTTAGGCTACTAGCCTTTCCTAGTTGTTGGTAAGTCCTCATCACCTGTTTCGGCTGGGTTATCACCCAGTACATCGTAGTATATTAGATACCTACTGTCAAATGTGCGTTTAGGAGCGTGTAAGTGAAATTATATCTTTATCAACCTCCTGTGTTTGATTTCACAAACACAGTTCTCATTTAGTGTGTTTCATCCCTCCTTATATAGGGAGAAAATTTTGAGGTTGACCTTATGACCACAAACTAGATTTATAAGTATATATATATATATATATATATATATATATATATATATATATATATATATATATATCTGTTTGGTCTGTAGCTGCCCCAAAAATGGTTCGATTTTGATGAAATTTAGTAAAAAAATGCTTCGTCTAATTCAAAAGGTCAAGTTTGTTAACCAGTAGACTCCGTCCATCGGAACACGGTTTTTGGGGCGTTTATGTTTTATGCTTGCATGTACACTTTTTATATGTTCTCTAAGGTAGGAGATAAAATGATAACAATTTTATGGCGGTATCTGTAACTGGATATGCGAAATATTGGTACTACTAATTATCGGTTTGGGTTCCTGGCGTTTCACATTCTCTCAAACCAAGTTATTTAAATTTTAGTTTCTATCGTAGTAAGGAAGTATTAAAAGAAAAAAAATTGTTTATTAAAAGACAGGAAACGTTTGGGATATTCGTATATTTTCTTTAATAACTCGAAAACGGTTGGAAAACCGTGGTGATGGAAACCTTCATTCGATAGATTACTGAATTCTATACAGGGGCATATAGGTTCAGTAGTAACTTTTGATGTGACGATGTCAATCGGAGAAATAACTGCTTAAAACTTCCAAAGTGTTAGTTTACTTGATTTAAACGGTTCTTTGTGTTGGAATTTCTGTTCTTTATTGCTTGTCGTTTTTAATATTAATTTTCCCGCGATACAAGATAAGTGAAATTTGAAACAATTTTTGCTTGTTTGTCATAAATCTTTCCGAGTGGAAGTCGTAGAGGCCGAGTGAGGAATTTCCGCTACTGTAAGTTAATGGCGTATAAAACATTTTTTTCAAAATTTCAATTGAGTAGGAGTTTTAGTTTTTGACATGTTAACAACATTTATTCCAGGCTTTCCAAATGACACTAGGCATAAGAACGTTATGGAAACGCACTAAGATGACGCAGTTCCTGCGAGTGGGAAGTGTTTTGTTTAAGAATAAAAATAAAAAATAATATCCTCAGGATATAACTAGTTTGAAGGATAATGTTACAGGTGTAAAAACAAAATACATTTTTCAAGGTAGGGATTGTCGGGGTTCGGTCACTGCTTCTTAATAAAACTACATATTACATTGAAAATGGTTTTATTGTGCCGACGTTTCGGCTTGAACTTCAAGCCTTCATCAGGGAGATGGGAAGGTTGAGAACTATACCTCACAGATGCGGGATCATTTCTGACAGTCAGTCAGACAATAAAACCATTTTCAATGTAAAATGTAGTTTTATTAAGAAGCAATGACCGAACCCCGACAATCCCTACCTTGCATCATCAACGGTCAACTATCTCCTCTCAATAAAATACATTTTTGTTTCAAAATGGAACCTTTGACGTAGAATACAATAATGCAGGATGAGCAGTCTTCTCAATACAATCAAAACAGATTTGCGATGTGTAAAAAGCAGCTAACATATTGCCACAGCTGAGCAATCATGTGTAAACATGTTAAAATTTCATTGTTTCAAGTTACTATGCATGAAATTATTCCTTTGTTTTGTCAACAGCTGTCTAAATAGTAACAATACGCCATCGTAGCTAGAATTAATAATATTAGTGTGGTAAATACTCTGCCACTCAACCCAATTTTTAGCGTGTTTCCTTCCTCTCTATAGGGGGCAACATCGCTCATCAAGTCGATCAAATTTGCATTTCCACATTTACCGTAAAATGAGATTGTGTGTACTTATAAAACTACTCGCGAAAACTGTGAGAAATTGTTTTTGTCGTTGTATTTCGTGTTCACTTTAGAATCACCGGAAGCCGAGAATCAGAGGCAGTAGGTTTATCTTGTTTTCTGTGTTTTACATGATATTCATTTCATGAGGGTTATAAGCCGAATGTACCAGGGCCGCCACATCTCAGAGCCGGGCCCGGGACAAGACCTCGAGCCCCTAGTTCTCAGAGCCGAGCCCCCATTTCTCAGAGCCAAACTGAACATTCTAGTACTTTGCTATAGGACCTTGGACATTTTAAAATTATTTTCATCTTGAGTTTTGAGCTAAATGAGAATAAAAGCTGACAATCGGTACAGCAAAGGTCACTTTCGGTACTTGTAGTTTTATTACGACTCCTAATGAATTACATATACTATTCTGGGAATGCACTTGTTTTGTCATTTGTGTACAAAAAAAATATAGATCCAATTAAAATAAATATAGGCTAAGCCCGTCTATATTTCTAAGCCCCATTCTTTTTCCAAGCTCATAACCTATACATTTTTTCCAACTAGGGAGGCCCGGCCCGGGCCCTCACGGCGCCCAGGCCTGAGACAACAGTACCCGGCTGTCTCCCCCATGTGGCGGCCCTGGAAGGTACACCAGGATCAACGGAATACTTAAGTCTCCAGAAGACACCATTGTAAGCTAAAAAGATTAGTTTTAAATGAGATCTTACAATCCAATGCTGTGAAAGTAATGTCTATGTTTTGGCTACGTATACTTAGCAATTAATTTAAATCGTATGATTCGTGAAAGTTTTTTTTTTTTTTTTTTTGTTACAGCATCTCGACGTCTTTGCCATAGGCTGCCACCCATCGTAAACACCCATTGTGTAGTAGGGAATGTTTTAAGTCAACCTACCATAGGCGAGATTCAAACCCACATTTCTCGCATGTGGATCCTCTGTGCTAGCTAGTTCACCAAGAGGAAACCCTCGTCGTTGTATTATTTCACATTGTGGCTGTTTTTATTGTAAGTGGATTAATTAATTGTCTATTGCCTTAACTAGCCGACACGAATATATTAAACATATAGTACGTAAATACTTTCAGTAGCAAAATGGAGATTGGTTTTTGCTTGTTAAAAGTCATTTTTAAGAACTAGGAAAATTCGTGAGAAAGTTTATCGGGACTGCTGGTTTTTCCCAGCGCTCAAAATATAACTTTTCTTAATGATTTTGTTTCAGTATTTATTTAAATTTTGGATGCCCACCAATGGGTAACGTGTGTTTTTTCCCCGAAACAGACTATCACTTATTCTCAAGGTGACCTCTGGTGAATCTGAATTGGACAATATTGGCCATAAATAATGAAAAACAACAGACTTCGATTTGAACTTTGGTTTGGTTGAAATTTCGTTGAATTTGATCGAATATTATTTCAAGCAGCGATGGATGATGCGGATACGGATCTTATCCGTAAGCCGTCTCGACCCAATTCACATAAGGCTACTGACCATTAACCGGTGTCTGCCTCCTGTTGCAGGAAGGCATCGAGATCCTCAAGAGAGTAGGGGAACAGTAGACTGCCCCCCACTAGAGAGAAGTCAACTCCAGCCAGCAGTACTGTGCGAGATGAAGAGCTTGGCGGTGCTCTGTCTCTCTGTCGGAGCTGCTCTAGCCGTCGTGGCTCCGTACAAGGGATACTCGGGGCTAAGGGCTAGGAATGACTCAACGAGGATAGTGTATTACCACGATCAGGCGGTAGCGGTCGTGGAGATCGGCAAGAAGAGAGAGCTATTCAACTGCGAGATCATCGAAGTCAAGTGAGTAACATTACGTATTTTTTTTTTACCAAAAGGACATAAAAATATGGAAGTAGATAATATCCATAACCAATGCCAATTCACTAAATACAAACAAATTCACTCTTTTAATTTTTTGTCACTTTCCCAAGGAATGAAAAAAGTTTTAATAAATTCGTTCAAATCTTCATCGATCCTGCCTACTAGATACCAAAAATGAACTCCCTTAAAATGTAAAAAGTCAACAAGATAGCTGTGACAATGTCCCTTCACCACGAAACTTGGTATAAGAGCATAGCATTTCAATAAGGAACGATTGGTTCGTTAATCAGAAAAATCCATCCATCTCAAGGCGGGGGGGGTGAGCAAATAACTGATATGCTTCTTTCTGCTGTGTTATCCCGTTGAAATTTTTTCGGTTCCCCTTTAAAAGAAAAAGTTTTTTTTGTTATATATTTTCTTAAATTTCTCATACACGGTTAATAAATAGTTTTAGGAGCTACCTTCCTAATTTCACGGACTAGATCAGCTGTCACAAGACTCAACAGAAATATTCGACAAAATAGTGGAAACATTCAAGCATCCCTTATAATATTATAAATAATAATATTATAAACTTTACAATAACATTTAATATTTATATATAAAATAATAGTGATAAATGTAAAGCATAGAAATATATGTAAATATAAATTATAAAAGCCATAAATACAAAATATGTACTGAGTTATATATGCATGAAACTGTGGAAGAATGCATAACAATTGGTCATTAATAAATAAATAGGTAATTTAATAAATAAATTACAAATGAGTCAGAACAAATACACAGAAAAATTTTCAAAAACTTAGCCATTAAAAATCGAGTGCGGAACAGCCCCGTAGTTGATTTCCGAGACAAACCTTACCTAACCTAAATCATGGTGAGTGGAAAATATTTTCTACAAAATAGTTTCAGGTATTTTCCATATGACCCGCTCAGACGAAGAAATTTCTGAAGTGTTAATTTCTTGTCATTAAGGTGGAAACATTATGTGTAACTATCGAAAGCACAAAAAAGGATAATTTCCCATCCCGTTGTGTTCTAAGTCACAAAAAGGATAAGAAGCACGCTAAAATTACGCAGCATCTGCGTATCGGACGCTTGTTACTCTATCTCTTTTTTTTTTTTTTTTTTTTTTTTTTTTTTTGTAAAAAAAGAAAAGGAAAGTAACTAGGCTAATAAGTACCGACGACAAGAGAGGCCGGAGTAAGATTCTATTTATTAGGTACTTCGTATTCCCGCCAGATATCGGTTATTTACATAAGGAATGGATTCCATCCCTATTCAGGGCTCGTACTCGACAACGGGATATTTGAAATTCGTAGCCAGATAACAAGCGAGGAAAAGAAGGACATTACACAGTTCACGGCTTCGTTCTAAACACTGTCAGCATGTCAAATCTCATGGTGCATCGGCAATGTCAATCGAGATTCTATGAGCATTCGGTCTTTAAAGTTGTCAAACTTAGCACTTGGAATAAGTTAAGTTGTATATTGTCTACTAAGAAGAAGGTTATGCTCGGTTGGTGTACCCTGTCAGTGTTGCCACCCAGTTGGACAATTTAATAATTAATAATGAAATGCAGATAGTAAGCAAGCAAAGCAAGAAATATAGCAATAAGATGTCAAGGAATGGTTGGGATTCGGCTAACAGGAAACGTCAGGTTTTCAGAAAAATCTGTATTTCGAAGGTTTCGACATCAGCTTTGGCAGCCTTCTTCAGCAATAAATTCCCACTATATTCCTTATTCCTCTAGCTATAAGTGCCCCAATTATCCATGGTTATCGTGGTCTTAACCAGTCCCCTAGGCATTTAGTGATCAAGAAGGCTGCCAGAAGAATATTGAGAGTTTGGGCACAAAACAGTGTCAATATTAATTTTTAACAACATATTCTGCTTTAAATTCTCTTAATTTGGTTAACTTTCGTTACGTTTGTAGCCGTGAAGGGACATTGTTTCATTTTCTTGTGGACCCATTTGCTTACATAGTTTCATGATACTTAGACAGAATGTACCTCCACTCAATAGTATTCAATGCAATGTTAAAGTATAAGGTAATACGGTGTCGACACATCGGAGAACCTCAAAATTACCAATATTCTATAATAATACACTTATAATAATAATACAATAAAGCCAACAATCTAGAATAAATTAGGCATGGGTTTGCGTTTTTATCTCTCATTTTCAAGTTGACACAACTCAAAAATCGGAGTTTTCAGTTATGACTACGAAAGGCATGGTAAACATCTCTTTATCAACCATGGAAACTGTATGTATCTAGCTACAGAGCTTGTAGACTAGAGGGTACTTCTGTCATCCTTCCTGTCTTAATGCTATGCCCGTTAGAAATACTAGCGCGTTATAGCTGTAAGGAGAAGGATATATTCCGATCCTGCCTTTTCTTGTAAGGTCGTTGTTATCCCATCCTTGATGATGTCTGTTAATCACCAAGGATGTGAAAACATATCCATTATGGTCTTCGATATCTTATCGGTCATCGTACTGCCATTATTAAATCTTAGATACCACCAGGATGATCCTTGATAGTAAATCGTTGGTTGCACTGATAATATCTTTGATATAAGTTCGTTGTTCAAAAAGGTAAGAATCCAAACGAAAAATAATCTATGAATATATGAACTTTGTAACTCCGTACTAATAAATGACTAACCTAATCTATTATACTCTAAATCAATCCCATCGGATTTATTTACAAGTAAAGGCCGACTTTGAAACCAATCCTTACTTTGAACTAAAAAACAAAAAAAGTGTACCAAAACCAATAAAAACATTTGTAAGATGTACGCTAAATCCTAATAAGAAAATTTGGTGTTTTTTTTTTTTTTTTTTTTTTTTTTTTTTTTTTTTTTTTTGTATATAATTTATATTCCAAATAACTAGCTTAATGCCTCATTGGCCTTAGACCTTAATATTCACTAAATTAGGAAACAAAAGAGGATATGTTAGTATTCATTACATAACGTCACTCACTTATCTTTTTTTTTTCGCTGTCACTTCAACGTGACGCATTTAGAAAGATTGACACATTGAATGGCTAACTTGTTTTTGATTGTAATGAGTCGCTGATTACAACGTTTTTGCCAGTAATTGTACTTAATTTGTCCCTTGGGGATAATTTTCGTATTATTATTAGTAAGGTCGTTAACATCGTCTACTGATAGCTACACACTCCGTAGGCGTATATAGGAAATAATTTTGGGGGGAGGGCGGCTGGGAGCTTTTGGAGGTATGACACACTCACCTGTCCAGGTCGTACAATTGGAGATCTACTCCTCGGTAATTCTGCGCCACTTTTAATCCAGGAGAGTTGGTCGCCAGGATTTTCAGGGGCTAAATGACATATTGTTGGAAAATTTACAGCAATATTTACGCGAAATATCTTATTCATTCGTATGTTGCATGATTCCTACAGCAATCGTACGAGTTAATTGCAATCGTTTAACTGTGATAAATGTTCTTTGCTGGAATGCACAATATTTTCCCACATATTATGAAATAATCGATCTCTGAGTAGGCAACAGGATATTCTGCACAATTATGAGACCCCTGTTACTCAGAATCATGTTCATAATTTGCAAGTTTCCTAGAATTAAAGTTCAAAAAGACATTTTATATATATATATATATATATATATATATATATATATATATATATATATATATATATACACAAGACTTTGCGACTTTACGAACCCCATTTATGGACACACTCGAAGATAGGTCCTCTTCGTCTATGTGGACAATAGGCTCCGAGCTCAACTTTTTTTTTTTACCTTCTTTTCCCCCCTTTGTACCTTCATCCAGCCACATACTTGCGGTTCTTCTTAAATGTTTCATGTGCTATTAAGGTTATCGACATTCCAGACTCCCTCTCAGTCTAAGTGTTAGATGTTTTCAAAAGCCAAATGTAGAAATGGGTGCCTGAAATTCGGACCCCACTGTTGGGGAAAGCTAGTAATTTACTAACTTAACTCACTTTATTTACACTTGACTATAAAAAATTAAAGAATAAATTTCTAATTAATTTACAACTCTTCGGCCAGAGTTGTTACTATTTACACAGATTTATCCGCATAGATTATTCCTCTTTGCTGTCCGTTCAATGTGATCTGTTCTTCTTTAAATACATCTCTGGTGTTCTCATTGAGTACCAAGCTGTTCAATTAATACCTTAACGGCTCCTGCCGCCTGTTCACTAAAGGAGAAGACGATGAGAAAACTGAAAGATGCACGTCATGGTCCATTCCTGACGTGCTGGCTTTAAAGAAAACTGATCTATCCTACTCGGATACAGAGACCCCATCGGTGCTTGGAGTACCTCAAGGACACCACAAAATTCCTCATTTTTCACCTAAATTGGCCATGAAAGGGAAGAAGAAGGGTTGAACGGTAAATAGAAATAGATATGTTTCAACAAGGAGGCTCGACAATTTTCAAACGTTGTGGAGCCAATAGTCAAAGTATATTTTCCTTCGGGAGAAGAGCCCGATGCTTTGGGGTATACCTTGACTATTCCCGCGGGAATCCAAGTGGACCTGAGCAGGACATTTTGCTGGGCAAGATAATGAGAGATGGACAAATCAGGCCACTGAGTGGATCCAATATGGGCAGAAGAGAAGAAGAGGAAGGCAGAAGACGAGATGGGCCGATATCATACGGAACAAGGCTGGTGCTAAGTGGATGAGAAATGCCAGGGACAGAACCAGGTGGAAAGAAATGTGGAAGAATGAAAAAGAAAGCACAGCGGACTCCACTTTCCGATAAGACTAGTCACCGTGGGAAGTCATGACTATTTCCCCAGAAATCTGGGAAGCCATACAAAATAGTTACGTCAGTTTTCTAATATAAAAAAAATATTATATTATTATTTATTTATTGGTGGCAAAGTTATTCATTTATTAATCTATTTAATTATTTAATATGACTTATTAATTATTACTTATTTAATTATTATTTTGTTAAAAAAGCTACATTCTTTCCCGCGGGAAAGAAAATAGTGAGTGACCAGATAGTGATCTGATAACACGAGGATTTGGCATCTCAGCAGATCAAGCGAAGTGTCGTTCACAGCGGTTTTATACGGTGTAACTTAGTTGTCAAAACTCACAGCAGCCTGCTCAACACCACAACAGGGAATCATCGCAAGTGCTGACCTTATTCCGGGTTAATAATCACAAAAAATAAGTTTAAGGTCAATGGATAAATTTTTAGCAAGTTTTATTCGTATAGCACGTCGCCATATTGCATTCCGCAATTTTGATTTCTTTCATTTTCGATAATCACAGACCCTAATAACCACAATACAATAAGTTTTAGACCAATTGCTAAATTTTTTCATTTTGTTCACGTTTTTTCGTATAAAAAGGCGCCATATTAGACCCGCCATTTTGATTTTTTTTTAATTCTGATAACGAATTCGTAATCAAGTACCCCCAAAACCCCTGGATATATAATTGTAGATCGTTTCATTAACTATGCAGCCATCTCGAAACGCAAGTACGGGCTAGCAAGTCTGGGGCAGGTGAAATCTACAAATATTTACTCGCCTCGGAAGCATTTACTTTCGCTTATTCACACCAGTTCAGGGGGTTTACTTAGTATATACTTGCCGTACAAGTATTTACTTGCAAGTAATAGTAAATACTTGTTTTATTCACTTCAATTTAAGTGTTTAGTTGTTTTTTGAGACTCCACGAGTATTTACTCGTCCTACTTGTTTTTATTCACCCGGCCCATTGCAAGTGTTCCGAGGACACCTGGACTATTCTGGGAAACAAAACGGCATCTGACATTTGCTTGGCCGTGAAACCTTTATTTCCGTACTTTATAACATGGCTCTTTGCCTGGATCTGGGAAATTAAATATTTCCTAGGAAATGTACAACATTTAAATTCAAAGGATACCATCGTAAACGTTAAAATGAATGGCCAAGTCCGTAGAAGAATCCGTTCATCGGAACACTGGTTTTCGGTGAAAATCGCGCGAAAGCTGAAAGAAGTAAAGATGAGCGAGTTCCTGCTATCAAGATTGTTAACAATTTACGTGGAGAGTGTTTTAGTGCGTAGGGCAGTCCAATACGAGTGGGATGGAGCTAGGTAACTAGCACAGAAAGAACCGGCTTCGACTCGTCAAGACAATCACTAGTTTAGACTCGCATACAATGAAGAGCTATGGAACTTAAGAAGGTCTGCTTGTTATTCTACTTCCGACGAAATAATTACTATTAAACTCATGCCATTAATAGAACAATAGCGATACCTTTATTAATAAACTAGTAATATTACTTGGCCATGTAATTCCAATCGAGTACATTTATGCAGCTAAGGATTATTACTATTATTAAAAAGTCCAACTCGCAGGAACTGCGTCATCTTAGCGCGGTTCAGTTTTTATCCCTAGTGTCATTTGGGAAGTTTGAAATAGAAACCGTTATTATTTTGGTTCAACCTTTCGCAAGGGCCCGTTACCAAGGGGCAGCGTACCCTTATACCTGGAATCCACCCACCACTGGTTGGCCAACTCCACTACTAGAAATAGTTATTTCAAATATCAAAACAAATATCAAAATGTTTCTAATTTTCTTGATTTCTTCTACAGTAATACTAACTCTATAAATAAATGCAATTAAAAAAACAACAACCCATTAAAATGTGAGCTAAACAACTACGAAAACCCGGTAAAAAGAACAAAACAAACACATTTGAAGTTTGAACCACTTATTTCTCCGATTGACAATGCCTAATCAAAAATTTCTTTAGAATCTTTTTTGTAGACAATTTAGTAAGCTTTCGAATGGTAAACTTCCGCTTTCCATGATTCTCAACCGTTTTAGAGATATTAAGGAAAATTTTCAAAGTTACCAAAACTTTTCATGTCTGTTAATAAAATATTTTATTCTAACCCTTCCTTAACTCCAAACGTAACCAAAATTTCAACATATTAGTTTTGATGAAAGTTGAACATGCAGAAAATATTTCAACTGAATCCCATGATTCTAAGTATCCAAACCAAAAACGGTATTCAACAACTATTTTTCCAATTTTCTCGTAAACGGTTAGAGCTATCGCCTTGAAAATGGTTTCATTCGTTTTCCTTGGCCAAGAAGCCCATAAAAAGAGTGCTTGCAAGCAAATGAAGTTAGCGGAACGATTTGTTTCGTGCGACATTCGCTCCGAAAACCATGTTCCGGTGGGCGGATTCTGCTGGTTAACGAACTTGACGTTTCAAATTAAACGAAAGATTTTTGTACCAAATTTCATCAAAATCGGACCATTAGGGGGGGGGGGGATGAGCGAACAGACAAATATATAGGTATATATATATATATATATATATATATATATATATATATATATATACAAATTTGAACCACCGTTATTTTCGGTCTCTAGGGGTTCTGAAACGCAAAATTTTCTAGTCGGGACTTCCGGATTGTTTCATGAGATCAACCTTATAAGCGGGGTTCCTCCCTATGAAGGGAGGGAGGAACGGCGCTAAAAGGGATCGCTACTATGGCGATTTCACTTCTTCAAGGTGGTGCCTGTATGGTCTACCAGCATTGTGATGAGAAATTTAAATCACTTATTCCTATTAACATAGGTATGGAAATGTCTGTAAAATGCCAGAAAGCCACTGGTTATTCAGCAGATATCTTCAAATGAGATTGTATAGTTCAGTGTTCTGTAAGTAAGAGAATATTGTGTTTATGTACTGCCTGCTGTCCATGTACAATTCGTTCATGTCATGTGGAATATTTAGGTAGTGTCGTATTCTGCAAGCAAGTAAAATTTCTTCACGTCTGTTGTCTCGGTAGCTGCTAAGGAAATTGCATGCATAAAATAATTTTGAAACTGGTCTCAAAATTGTCATCGATCCTGCCTGTAACGTACCAAGAATGTACTTACAAAAAGGCCTTTTTTGACATGGACCTAAAGAAGGAACTTAAGTTATTCAATGACGTTTGCGAGCGAAAAAAAAATTGAGAAAATATTGAAAATTAAATAAATAGGGGAAAAAATAATTAAGTGTAGCTAAATATATATATATATATATATATATATATATATATATATATATATATTTAGCTACACTTAATGATGAGTTTCAAAGAGCAATTATAAACAGCACATTCAGTTAAAAATTCAATTTACGTACTACACTTTTTTTCTTTTTTTTTACGACCCACCGACTGGGCCATTAGTGCCGACATCCATGGTGCAGTGAGGAATTTTCTCAACGAGCCGTGAGAAGAGGAAATTCCTGCTGCTGATGGGACTCGAATCCTCATCTTCCGCGCGAGAATCCAAGGTGTTAGCCACTATACCGTGGGTAGACCCCATAATGCATATATATATATATATATATATATATATATATATATATATATATATATATATTAGCGACTGTAATTCGAAGAATGATATGAAATGTATCTTTCTGAACGTCCTTCTTTTCCAATGTCATTCAGTTTAGCGCAGTGTAATACAACCAGCAATGAATTATTGCTCTTTGAAATTTTCCTAAGGATGGATTTGAAAGTTAGCATTGGTATTTAACTAATTATTATGATGAGTGAGAAATAGGGAATGAAGACTGGTGAGGAAGTCACGCAACATATAATAATAGTCAGTGTATCTAGGCAGTGTTGATAATCTATGTTATTATATCGATGACAATACCTCAATTCGGATTTCCCTCTTACACGGGAAATCTAAATCACGTCATAATCATTATACATTTCTAGCTATAGTAAATAATATTTATTTTCAGATATTATACTCACTTCCTATAATTCATCAAAATGGGATCAGTATTTTAATAGAGTCAAAATGTAATAATAATATGTTTTGTACAATATTTTGACGATGCTATTTTTAAATAAAGTCAAAATGGAATAGTCCCTACGCCAAGTTATGACAAGTGCGTCATCCTTCAAGGTGCCATTTGTACAGCTGAGAGCACAGACAGTTAATGATCTTTCCTGATAATGTAAACACATGTAAAATTAAATCTCAAAGCAAAGCAAGATATTAGGCGCCACAAAAGGAATCTGACAACATCCTAAGCGGAATTTACTCCATTTAAGCTCCTATTTCTCCGAATGAGATCGCTCTATGAAAAATTATTGAAAAAACGTAAGCTTTACAATTTTTTTCGCACAAATTTCTCAAACAAAAACATGTCTCGGTGGACGGTTTCTACTGATTAACGAACTTGATCTTTCAAATCACACAAATTTTTTTTTTTCATATATCATTAAAATCGGTCCATTTTTGAGCAACTACATACATAAAAATTTTAACCACCGTTATTTCCGTGATCTTTGGGTACTGAAACATGAAAATTGCGTCATGAAGTCGACGTCATAAGCAGGTTGCCTTCCTGTGTAGAGAGGGAAGACAATAAAAATGAATACGAAAAATAATAAAGCCAAATTAAACATTTCATTTTCAAATAAAATACATTGCGAACACTTTGAAACATTATTTACAGTTAGGAGTGCATGTGTGTGCACAAATGTTTGAGTAGTATATTGGCTGCCATTTTGGGTGCATGTTGGTTGAACGTAGGAAATATTTATGATATAGCGTTGTCTGCAGTTTGTATACGTTTAACGAAGATCAAAGTCTTGATGAATTATCTTCATGTTGGTTTGTCGGTTCTATCTAGTAAATAAGAATTGCTAGCGAAGACTGGTTAAAATAATTTCACTTGCTGATAGAAGTGTTTATTTTACCAGTTCTAAAATATGGAAAAAAAGATATATTTCGTCTAGAGCCTTCTGCTCAAATTCAGGAACATGCTTTAGGCCACCGTGCATGCGCGAACGCCAGCGGACACTTTTTTGTGACACCTTTGTGGAATGCCTAGGCCCACCCCACAAAACCTATGTAAAGTGCTGTATAACATATAGTCTTCTTTTTCGTCAACGGCCAGCGCGCATGCGCGAACACCAGCGGACACCTTCTTGTGACAATTTTTTGTAACGCTAGGTCCATCCGATAAACCTATGTGATGTACTCTATAATATACAGTCAGCTTTTTCGCTATTGGCCACTGCGCATGCGCGAACGCCAGTGGACACTTTTTTTGTTACATACAGTCTTCTTTTTCGTACATAGCCACGCCACTGCGCATGCGCGAACTCAAGCGGACACTTATTTGTGACACATACAGTCTTCTTTTTCGTACTGGGCATGTGCGAACACCACTGCGCATGCGCGAACACCAACTGACACTTTTTTGTAACGTTTTTTTCCAGGTTAGTCACCGCTAAAGCACATTTATGATAAAAAAAAAAAATCAGGCCTGTAGGACTATAGAGGTATCTTGGCCATACGGTCAAACGGCTACTGCGGAAATACTCATAAATAAAATTAATTAAAGGCTGGATGGCACTAGGGACCGACGAGACACTAGAAGATAAAATCTTTTTGTGTGCGAGTTTTTAACTCAGGCCGTCCAACATATTAGTCGAGTGGTCCACCACTGAGCTAACCTCAGCCCAAAAATACTAGAAGTCCATAAATAAAAAGTCCGTCACATAAGAGGTGCCTAAATAAGCACATTTCTCAGTAGAAGGGAAGTTTACCCAGCATTCCTGTAAAATAATAGTTCAATTATGCAGGGAAAAAATCAATATTTGAATTAACTAAACACATGAACGTATAAACATAATGGTCTAAAGAAAATTCTTCGCTTAATAACTTTTATTCGCTGAATCCCTTTTACCTAAAGAAAGCAGACGGCAGACGGGAATGGACCCTTAATCCTTGTACAGTGTATTTCGTGGGTCCATAACATTCTAGGGAGTTCTTATACACTTCTTGTAGATGGCTTGTAGAAGTGTTACTACAAGCCTTTCTGCAATTCCTAAAACTGGAGGTTATACACTTCTTGTAGATGGCTTCCTTTCTGTATTTATTCCTTGTTATTATTGGATAAAAGTAAATGTGGGATGAAAAAAACAAACATATATTTACAAAACTACAGACAAAAAATCCGAACGTAAAGAAAATGTCACCGAAAAGTAGCTTTGCCCCTAAGAGAAAAAGTTATCCTCACCCCACCTCAAGTGGTGCTCAGAAACGACTTGAAGGAACTTTCTATCCGATTTGTCGAAGGACCTTTCTCTCTACCACACAAAGTTTCCATTTGGCTCCAATCGGGCTCATATGGACTGATAACGAATCAGTTTTCCTTTATACAAGCAGCCCGTTCTGTGGTTTCTCAAAGAAGTTTTCTCCTCATTGGTACCTTTTCAAAATAATATTGAAGTTTTTGTCAAACATTGATGAACACAATATTCTCATGACACATTTTTAATAAATTATATTATTTTTGTACGTAATAACTGAGAAAGTAAACCAAACGTTAATCCAAATGAAAATTCTTTTGTAAGAAAATGGACTTTCCTATCCTCTAGAGGTTTTAGAGAAACAAAAACATATCTCAGAAGTTAGGGACATACAAGAAATTTGATCCTGGAACCCCCACCTCCTGAGATCTCAGAACCGAGTTTGCTGTACACTGTTCAGATAGATAGAAAATTTCCCCGTGCGTGAAAAATATTTCCGACGTTTCTGCCATTTGCAAATCGACATTTGAAGGAGCAACACGAAACGTAAATCATGTCCTTTTTAAGACTAAGGAAGGCCTTGACAGGTCAGACAAGGAATATAGTGTTTTATATTTATCAATAATTAGCCAAAGCTAAAGCTAAAAACGTTTTAAACTTCCTAATTATAAGGTTATATCAGAGAGACTTTTTACCGCCAATTCTCTGTTTCCGGAATAAAGGCCAAATTCCCTCCAATTGAATCATCTATTTGAAGAGGCAATTTTATAGTTTAAATTGTTTTAGCCTTAGCTTTAGCTAAATATTGATAAACGTTGAGCACTATTTCCCTTGCCTGATCTCTCAAAGCCTTCCCTAGTCCTGAACGAGACATAATCAGTTTTTATTGAGTTTTACGTAGCGATTTGTTCATTGAAATGGCAATACAAATGGCGTAACCGTCGGGAAACTTTTGCGCATGCGGGATTTGACTTTTTTTTTTTTTGTTTTTTTGACATGCATCGATTCCCAAAGTTTGGTCGTTTTTTTTTTGGGGGGGGGGAGCTCTGCATATACTTGAGATAAGATACATTAGTATCCAAAAGGTAGGGGTCGATGAAAATTTGAAGAATGATTCAACCATTCATTCATGAGATCAACCTTAATAGCTACATTTCTTTGGAAATTAATAAAACTTCTTATTTAGAATAAAATGTAAGATTTTTAATATATTTATTCCAGAAAAAAATGGTTTTCAGATAAGTACTAAGGCAGGAAAATCATCCGATGAATATAACACTATGCCATTTATTATTAGATTTGGCTCCATTAGAGTGCTTGATGTGCCATGATTTGAAGTGAAGTCAGATTATTATCCGTAAATTTAAAAAAAAACAACCTCGCTATTGTTTCCCGCCAAGTCATATTTCTTTGCAGCCTTCAAAGATTACACAAGTCCTCCACGGTGAAACCAAACACTAAATGGATATTACAAAACATGCCTGACAATGAGAATTTATTGAACAAGTATTACAATGCGTTTTTCTTCATTCGACATTAAATGACAAAATAATATTTTTTTTTTTTTTTTTTTTTACCATGAGTATTTTACATTTTTTTTTTATCCATTGATTTTGATTTCCTATACAGCGTGGATGCTTAGGCTACCCAGTTTCCTTAGTTAATATCTAGTTTTGTGCCTTGAAGAAAACTAAAAGCGACCCCGTAGAAAGCGGGTTCGAGAACCGGCGACTTTCGATGGCGGTTAGGCTGGAGAACTTTCCCTCGTCATTTTCTAGGCCAACAACTCACCAGGGGACCAAGAACTCAAGGTCGTACTCACAGCGGTCATCATCCTATCATCAATGTATCAGCACTTTTCATCTTAGTGAGAATCATTCATTCGTAAATTGTATTACGTCCATTTAGTTATCTATTAGCAGATTTATTATAAACGCTAGATTTATGGATATAAACGCATTTCTGTTCTGCCATTTTGGCCGAATGTTATTAGACACCAGCCAATCCTCATTGCTGAAATAATTATTTTGGTAAATACTCATATTTTTAGAGCGGTTCCTTCCTCCCCCATTTCAGGGATACCACTTATGAGGTTGACTTCATGACGCAACCAGAGGAGCCGACTTAAAAATTTCACGTTTCGAACCCAGAGATCACGAAACCAACGGTGGTTCAAATTTGTATATATTGTCTGTTCGCGCTCTAGCAGGCTAAAAAATGGACCAATTTTAATTAAATTTGGCACAAAAATACATTGTGTAATTTCACACGTTTTTGTAAAGATCAAAATCGTTAACCAGCTGAATCAACCTGTCGGAACATGTTTTGCTTGGGCGAAATTCAACATTTTGATATATTTTTAAACTTTTTTTTTTTTTGTGCATTGGTATGAGTAAGATAGTTTTATTTTGTGATATCACCAAATCTTTTGTTATGGGAATGCTATATACCACGTTTCTCGGCTCTAAAACAAACGTTATGGCCGCCATATATATATATATATATATATATATATATATATATATATGGCCAAGTTCCAGGCCTCTCCCAAAATCAATTTGCCTATGAAAGTTATATCATAGTATTGGGCCTTTAATACCTTTTCAAGAACCTAATAATACCCCCCCCCTACCCGGGAGCGGAGTAAAACAAAAATTTTCGATTTTTGCCTTCAAATTTCCTGTTTCTAATAGATAGGACCGATGAAGAATTGCAGGTATTCTTGGGTGGATAAACTGCCAAAAGGAACATTGTGTTATTAATGCTTGTTACCTTGGAACAAAAAGGGCGAATTGTCAAACCTCTGAAATTTGAGCGAACTGCACAAGTGACATCAGGGTGGGACAAACATTAATTCTTAAAGGGGCCAATGTATTCCCATTGTTAGTTAATGAGGAAAAAAATATTTTTTCTTTACCATTGGTCCTTTTAATAATTATGTTTATCCCACCCTGAGGTCACTCGTGCAGTTCACTCAAATTTCAGAGGTTTGGACATTAGCTCTTTTCGTTCCAAGTTACAGATTTTTTCCATTTTTGTTTCTTATGTTGTTTCTGTATCTCCGTTGTATATGATTTCGTGTCTGCTGAATGTAGTTATTATTGCAATTGGTGGTGGTTCAGGGAACGAGGTAAACGACATTAGAACTATTTTTTGCCGAATAGTTTCATACATTGTGGAAATAATGGATTATCCACGGTAGCTGTGAAGGATCTTCTCTTTCACCGTTATCTGGGCTAGTTAGAATGTTTTCTTCCTCGAGAAGCAACACTTACTGTACTTTAGTAAACATATTTAATAGGCCCTAAAACATTACAGGCCCGACAACTATTACCAAAACATGATCATAAAATAAAGGTTGCGATAAACAATTTCATCTGTTATTATTATTGTTTTACTTTGAACTTCAATCCAGTTGCACATCAGGGCGGCCTGGTCTAGATTAATCAGTGATTCCTCGAGTTATGGCAATGCCAAACTCTAAATGGAGCAATTGTCGCCAATTATACTTGTCTCGTAATCGTTTTATGGACCGTAATTAATAACGTGAGAAGCAATTAGTATAAACTACCGTAACGACTATTGTTTAATTGTTTTCAGTTGTACTCTCAGCAGTTGGGTCAGTGATTAAAACATTACAAAGGTTTTTAATGATTTATTAATGCCCACTAACGTTTCATGCCATCAAGGAGTCTCTTCGCGATAAACAAATAAAACCACTGTACAAAAAATGAACAGGACACCCTGATATTGGCATGGTCTTTGGTAAGCTTCCCTTTATTTAGATATTTTAGAGTTTATTTTATCAAATATTTTTGCTTTCTGTGGATTTTAATCGCGTTTTCTCCCTCCTAAAAGGCTATAGAAGAAGGTGCTTATGCATTTTTTAAAAAAAATTGGCTTCAGAAAGCCTAATAGCTTTCTTACTTCTTTTAAAATCAATTTAATAACATCGACGATAATTTCCTTATGTGCTGGAGTTTATATTTTCTGTGATAAGAAATCAATCCTTTCTGGGTAGTCTTATCAATGTTGTTAAGTTTTAGGGGCGAAGGTAGAATTTGTCTGGCTTCGGTCGTTGTATCTTAATAAAAGTATGTTACGTATTTAAGTTTTAAATCTTATAATAAATGTAATTTTATTAAGATACCACGACCGAACCCGTCAAATTTTACCTCTAAATTGTTAATTTTTATTATTCCGAGGAAACAAGAGTGGGTTTTTCTGCTTGTTATGGTGAATTAGGTAGGCAGTTTTACTTGCAGGGTTAAACTGAATCAGTTTGTTATCATACAATACTACTACTAGAGGTGAGAAATACTAAAGACCTCATTAAGATAAAACTATTCTATTTGGATCAGCGATTTCGGCTATCATCGTCCTTTCTGTATGAAGGAAATATAGACTCGTATCCGAAGTCAACTCGATGATTCAATCCGGAAGTGTAGGAGAGAATAATCGACGTTTTGTAACCCGAAACGTATGTATTTGAATACTGAAGAAAAAAAATGGTCCGATTTTGAGGAAATTTGGAACAAAATACTTATTCCGAAACGTGATGAAAACGTTAACTTGCTGAATCTGTCCAAAAGAATAATTTTTTATTGGTAAAATAAGCATTTGAAAATTATGTTGCGCTCACAGTTTACAAAGAATTTTATTTTACATTTGTCATGCGCTTGATATTGTCAACATTTACATAGGAATTCTCGTCATAGGCGGAAGGACAAAAAACTGTACACTCTACACCAGCACTACATTTCTTTCTTCCACACACGTTTCGTGACCTTTTGGTGCTGCTAGTGGAAGGATCTTTATTTCAACTTGTGGGTGGAAGTTCTTATATTGATAACAGATTCCCATGAAGAACCACCAAAAGGGTGCGAAACATGTAGGAAATACATAAATTCAGTAAAATTGTATAGTGACATTTGTTTCGACCTTCTGCTTACAACGAGAATTAGTACGAGTATATTTGAGTAAAATGTCAATTATTAGTCGTCATCTTTCGTTTAGCTTTCTTTCTTGTTAACTTCTGTCTTGTTTTGGCTTCCAGCTACTTCAAAAGGCATTTAGACATTCACATTCCACAAGCCAAACTAAGTCAGACAATTTTCATCAGAATCATAGATTTTAATAAAGTTCCATTAAACTGTCAATGTCATTCATTTATTGCAAACCGCTGTGTCAACTAATCCCCCGGTATGTTTATCAATAAATACTAGCAAACGACCGCTCAATCCAGTGTCATCACAGCCTATTATGTTTATTGTCGCGAAATTATCCCATCCATCCAAGGACGACGGATGACTGACACGCATTCTCCAGGTCTAGATTGGACATTCTCGACATGGTAGTGTCTCATTTTTCAGAACACATTTAGGGGTTATACTAACATACTCGCCGATTTATACGACGTGTAGAAAATTTCAGCAAACAGAAAATCTGTAAACTGCGACCTAGTTGTTGGTTAAAAAATATTTTCGTCAATGCGTCGCACAGTGGTGCCAAATGCCCGATTTTAGGAAAACAAAACTATAGGTACTTAATTCTTTCTGATTCCGGTATCATTTTTGAATTTTTTTTTTTTTCTGAGTCGAATGAGACCACTATCGATTCGATAGAGTAATTATTTTGGAAAATAAACGACTTTTATATTAAGAAAATCCAGAAAAAGAGCAAGAATTCAATTTTAAAAAGTCATATTTTACTCAATAGATTGAGAGATGCATAATTTCAAATTTATTTTTGAGTGTTGAGTCGAATAAAATAACAACCAATGTGATATTGTTAACTTTCCTCCACGTATCCTCTTTATTTTTAAACTTTGCGCTTATCACGAATAAATTTAACCGCTTCACACGACATAGTAGGCAGTTTTCATTGTTAATGTTCATTTACTTGCTAGATTGACTCTCTGCAGGAAATAATAATGGAGAAGTATTTTTTCAAAAAATGTTTACAGGAAGCCATTCTTATCATTCATGTGGCTAATTGACACATTCATTTTAGGCGTTCTACAAATAAGGCCGAGTACGGCCATAAAATATATAGGATAGCAACTGCAATAAATGCACATTTAGATAAAACTGTGCGGATACCATAGCTCAATACCGTTTTTTCTACTCCAAATAAATTAAGGATAATTGGCAGTTTCCTTACAAATGTCTTCACAATCTAAATGCACCTCGTTCATTTTTGCAAACAAAAATTTCCTGTATATATAAGATATATTATTTTTCAACAATAAAATTAATGGTATAAAATATTGTTTTACTTTTCCCTAAAAACTGTGAGATTTCTACACATAGAAAAAAACAGTCAACAAAAATGTGTTTTGGGGAGTGGATCGAGTAATAAAATGGAGAAATAATATTAGGACAGTATTCTACAAGTAATTAGGCATACAAACATATTAGTTCAAACGCCATTGACCAACTTAGGTTTGGTTTTTTTTTTTCATCCTGGCACCACTGTGGGTCGGTCAGAATGCACAAATTAAAAATCGTACGAACTACGTCATCTTAGCGCGTTTCCATAACGCTCTCATCCTTAGTGTCATTTAGGAAGATATTTTGTGAAATAAGTAAACACACATTCTTTTCATTTAATCATATATCAATTCATCAATTTTAATTAATCATATTATTATATGTTCGTTACCACTATAGTATCAAATATGTTTTGTTTTTTATTTTCTTACCATGCAATCGCCAATGATCCTACAGGATAGAGGCAAAATAAAATAAAAAATAAATAAAATAAAGTAAACACACACTCTAATCTCTAAGAAAAACAAGATTTTACGTTCCACAATAACTGGTATTAGCCAACTTTAAGTGGAAATTACTCACTCCATCTCCTCTATTTCCGCTTATTTGAAAGGTCAACTTACCGTCGGCTGTAATTTTTAGTAAAAATCAAGAACCGGTTCTTCTAGCTACGTCCTGGAAAAATTAGAAATTAATAATAATAATAATAACAGAAGTTATTTTTAGAAAATTGTGGTGGCAGGAAAAGGTCCTTGATATCTTCATCAATATCTTAAAGCATGTGGGTAATTACATAAACATGCAGGCACAAGGTTTCGGGGTAACTAATTTTTAAAATTCAGGATTATTCAGAAGGTTTTATTAAATAACCTTTCAAATATTTTTTCAGCTACAGAAGGCTGCCAAAAAGCATGCCGAAACGATTGAAATGTAGAATTTTCTTTAAATCTGAAGTTTTCTCTTAGCCGAATCCCAACCAATCCTCGACTTACTATTATATTTACCGGAGCTCCTCTACATTATTCGATAAAATAATTAGTACCTAGATCTCTATGCATTAATATAAATTCTTTCAATAATCATTAAAACCATATTCGAAAATATGCCTGTAAATTAACTTTTGTTGGTAGAAAACCATTGAAAGAACCATTATTTCCTTGCTTGGGAGTACTTTAGTAGTTTCTTGGACGGAAACAGCTACCAGAAATAGAATAAGGTGTTTACTCATTAAAAAATTATTAATTTACGAAGGCCAAATAGCTCATATATATATATATTTATATATATATATATATATATATATATATATATATATATATATATATATGCAACAATTTTGATCTGATAATATATTTTGATCCAAATATCACATTCTCCTTCACATTTAAGTCAATTGATTTTCGATTGCACTTATATGAATACAACAATGATCCAAATGGTTAAATTGCCTTAAAAAAAATAATAATAACATAAATAAAAATTCAAGAAAGTTATCTCCTTTATAAGGTCAATTAACTATTTTCACTTTCATGATTGGACTCATTCCGTTTTCGCCCGTTATTCTACTTCATGTCTCAGCAAATTAATATTGTTTTATCCGTATGAGCGATTTTAGTTTTTTATTTGACAAAATCTAATTCTCCATTAATGCAGAGACCTGTAGGAACTGCTTTATCTTAGTGCGTTCCCAAATAATCCTTATTCCAGTGTGAATTGGAATGGAAATTCTTATTTATTTATTTTTGTTTTATTTTTTTTTTTTTTTTTTTTAGCGGTTCCTCCCTTCTTCCATACGGAGGAAACCCACTTATCATGTCGACTTGATGACAAAAAACATACAAAAGAGGCACTAGCAGCTTCCATGGGTGTACATAAGGGGAGGGAGCTAAGGGGCAGTTTTGCTGAGAACACTTCATGTAAAAAAAATTCTATAACAACGAAAAATGTCTTCTACATTTACCCTGGTCTACAAGGCGTCTAAAGGACCTTAAACTCACCATTTTACACTAAAATATTTAAAATTTTCCCTACACCCCAAATGCCTAGGTGCTCCCAGCCCCCCCCCCCCTTCCCCGAAATTATTTTCTAGTGACAGCTTCATCATTGTCTAGCAGTGGGTCCGTTGAAAAAGACTTTCCTGTACCGCCGAGAATGGGCGAGGATTAGGAGACTAGAATTAGCAATTTGATAAGGAAGATAAGTGTTCGAACCCCGCCAGCCAGGGAAAGCGTGGGTAGGAAAGTTCATTGACTGGACGAAAGTGAAACTAGAAAGCCTCCGTGAGTGACGGTAACCATCTCCGCTCCACTGACCTACACAATCTACACAGGATCTCTAGTCGCGCGGAAAATACTACACGATTTTCTTGTAGACTCCGTTTGATTTTCAAGGTCTCAATTATACTCATCATTTATACGTTATTCTTCCTTAAGAGGAATTTTCTGACTATTCTCTCTCCATTGCTTAGTACAATAACATTTCAACCACTCAGAGAATGGTTGTTGTGGTTTTATTAGCCATTACACAGGCACACACAAAAAAAAAGAAGTGGTATTTTCCAAAGACACCATACATATCGCACTAGTATTTCTAAAGTGACACAACTCAAAAATCGGTTTTATTCACACCGTCATAGTTACGACTATGAATGACATGGTAAATATCTCTTTATCAACCATCAAAACTGTATGTACCTAGCTTCAGAGCTTGTACACCCTTCCTGTCTTAATGCTAAGCCCCCTACATAAGAAAGAATGACACATTTTCAGTTGAGTTTTATTTTGAGTTGTGTCACTTTAGAAATACTAGTGCGATATATTCGCATGTATATCGACACAATGAATCCGAATCTGGAGTCCGTTTCACCCCCATCACATCAGCTTTAAGAGCATTTGAAGGTCAAATTTCGTATGAAATCGTTTAAGAAAAAATAAATAGCGCTTCCGTGGTTTTGAGGGTCGCTGAATTCCAATCGGTGGTCTGTTTCACCCCATCGGCACAAAATCAAGGTCATTTTGAGTGCAAATTCATTTCTTGTAAAATAAACATATTTGTCCTTGAAATTACCTTGATTTTGCGGCGATATGGTGAAACAGGTCTCGGATTCGAATTCAGCGACCATCAAAACCATAGAAGCTTTAGTTATTTCTTCTTTAACGATTTCATACGAAATTTGACCTTCAAATGCTCTTAAACCTGACGTGATGGAGTGAAACGGACTCCGGATTCGGATTCAGCGTGTCGAAATACATAAGAATGTACGTATGGTTGTCTTTGGAAAATACCACATTTTGGGTGTATGTGTGCCTGTGTTATTAACGTGCCCCCTGTAGCCCCCCCCCCCCCCCCCAAATTTGACGTAATCGGTAAAAATGTGTCATAAAAACCTCAAAAATGAATAAATAAGATCACTTAGTTCAGAAATAAATAATTTGTTTTGGTTAAAATAGCGGTTTAGTTGGCTAACTATCCCAAGTTCTAGGTTGTTAGTATTCCATACCCCCCAAATCCCGGGGTGTTCCCAGCCCCCCCCCCCCCACCGAAATAATTTCCTTTTTACTCCCCTGGTCGGCAGGCTACAATTTCTAATCTAGAAAAATAAACTAAAGTTATTTCGAAAGTAGAAGGTAAAATCTAGTAAAGTACGTAGGTTTTTAAGAAATATGTGAGCAGATCACCTTGCTGTTGCGGAGCTCCATAAAGAAATATGTGAGCAGATCACCTTGCTGTTGCGGAGCTCCATAAAGAAATATGTGAGCAGATCACCTTGCTGTTGCGGAGCTCCATAAAGAAATATGTGAGCAGATCACCTTGCTGTTGCGGAGCTCCATAAAGAAATATGTGAGCAGATCACCTTGCTATTGCGGAGCTCCATAAAGAAATATGTGAGCAGATCACCTTGCTGTTGCGGAGCTCCATAAAGAAATATGTGAGCAGATCACCTTGCTGTTGCGGAGCTCCATAAAGAAATAAATAAATTAAGAAATATTAATTTTTTCGAAAATGGTGAACAATTCTTCATTTTCTATTTGAGCTTTAGTATGTAAAAAAATCGCCGAAGATTTATGAAAGTTGATACAAAAATTCTTTGTCAGGATAATACCACCTTGTAAATTTTTTTTTACCACTTTCTTTTTTATAGGCTTAAATGCTTCCTTACAGTCCAGGCAACGAATGCTTAAAAACAGCTATAGGCGGAAATTTTTGGAACACAATTTTGAACTTCCTAACTTTGTTTGGGCTGGATAGGAGGTGAACATATCAAAAGTCCTCGCCCGTAGCCTTTGTGCCGGGGCGGGGGGGGGGGGGGGTTAGAAGGTCCCATTTTTGGGGTTTTCACTTATATCTCGGAAACCCTGCGTCCTAGCGACATGACTATTATATAATAAATGAAAGCTCAATAAAGTTTTTTGAGATATCTTAGGTTTTTGAAATATCCGCTCTTGAAAGTCTGTAATTTTGGGGAAAATCACTTTTGCCGCATATTTATTCCCCGTTTTGACCGGATAACTCTTCAACGATGAACCCAAAAAATAAATAACGTTTAGGGGGTCGTAGAGTATTGCATTCCCTTCTATAATATATATATATTACTTTGCTATTTTATGTATTTTCCTTCAAACGTAAATATAATTTCAGTGTTCACTGTGAAATCTGAAATTTAGCTACTAATAGTCCAGGCAACTAAGAGTTATAGATGGAAATGTTTGGAACACAATTTTTAACTTCATAACATTGTTTCGGCTAGTTAGGAGGTCAACAGATCAAAAGTCCTCACCCTTAGCCTTTGTGCCGGGGGGAGGGGGGGTTTAGAAGGCCCCATTTTTCGGGTTTTCACTTATATCTCGGAAACCCTGCGTCCGAGCGACATGACCATTCTATAATAAATGAAAGCTGATTAAAGATGCTACACGTTCTATTTAATACAGTTTTTCGAGATATTTTTAGTTTTCGAAATATCCGCTCTTGAATGTCTGTAAATTTGGGAATAAACACCCTTTTTAGTAGCTAAATTTCAGATTTATATAGTTTGTTTAGTAGCAAAGTAATATATATTATAGAAGGGAATGCAATACTCTACAACCCCCTAACCGTTATTTATTTTTTGGGTTCATCGTTGAAGAGTTATCCGGTCAAAACGGGGAATAAATATGCGGCAAAAGTGTTTTTCCCCAAAATTACAGACTTTCAAGAGCGGATATTTCAAAAACCTAAGGTATCTCGAAAAACTTTATTGAGCTTTCATTTATTATATAATAGTCATGTCGCTAGGACGCAGGGTTTCCGAGATATAAGTGAAAACCCCAAAAATGGGACCTTCTATCCTTCTTTCATAAATCTTCGGCGATTTTTTTTACATACTAAAGCTCAAATAGACATATTTGTAACATACATACATATGTATGTATATATGTATGTGTATATAAATATATATATATATATATATATATATATATATATATATATATATATATATAGCGTCATAGACTCGAATTGTCTTCTCAACACTTTGTGGGAAATCATATAATATAACTCAGTTCCGCCACATCTCAAAGCCGGGCCCAGGAACAGATCACGGGCACCCACTTCTCAGACCCAGGCTGAAAATTCTAGTACTTCGCTATATGATTTCGACACTTTAAAATTATTTTCATCTTGAGTTTTGAGCGAACTGAGAATAAAAGCCCATAATCGGTACAGCAAAGGTCACTTTCGGTACTTGTAGTTTTATTACGACTCCTAATAAAACATAATATTCTGGGACTACACTTGTTTTGTCGTTTATGTACATTAAAGAAAATATAGATCCCATTCCAATAAATATAGGCTACCCCCGTCTATATTTCTAAACCCCATTCTTTTTACAAGCTCATAACCTATACCTACATTTTTTTCCAATTAGCGAGGCCCTGCCCGGGCCCGGGACAACTGTACCCGGCAGTCCTCCCCATGTGGCGGCCCTGACATAACTAAGGTTAAAGTTTACTGTCATTGATCGTCATTAGTAGGTGAAACTGCAGATGGTTATCTCCACCATCTGGAGAAAGCAACATCTGCAATAGATTGTAGATAATTTATAGATGCCCTTGGCCGATTTACTAGGTCTTTTTTCCACAAGGCTTTATTTTCCACTTAGGAGAACCTTAAGGTTGTTCCACCTCATAGTTTTTTGTCATCTTGAGGTTTTGCTTATGATTTATTAGCTAATGTACCCGGGGGGGGGGGGGGGGTTAAGAAATTTTTGGAAATAGAAAATAGTACTCTATTTCAAACTTATCGGTCAAATACATTTCTCGTTCAGAGTGTCACATCGCTCAAGGTGTACAAATTATAAATTTTAATGACCAACTTATTAATACTTGAAGAAATAAAAAGAACACACTTTCTCTGACTCTTGTCTTCCACTAACATCCATCAATTCTATAGCAATCCAAGAGGAGATAGATAGATTGTAATCAACGACTTTAGTAGACGGAGCTACTGCACACTTGCATATTAGGTGGCGAATGGATCACACATGGGGATTTAATGGCCTCTGAGTAGGTGTACGTTGGCCAAGAAACATAGGGCAGTCTTAGAATAAAGTGATACAAAAGAGAAAAAGAAGAACTATGTTTTTGACCTATGCCACATTTACCCAAAAAAAGTGAACATATATATATATGTGTGTGTGTGTGAGTGTGTGTGTGTGTGTGTGTGATTTATTCGAATGAAAATGTTTATTGAATTAAATGGATTTATTTCACTGAAATGTTTCATTAAATACAAGGGATTTATTCTTACAATCTTTTCTACGTTCATTAAATTTTTTTTTTACTTCTAATGAAAATTGTTTACTGAACTTTGAAAGAATCTGACTTTTTCATTCCATGATCCACATTATTTTAAATTTATAAAAATGTATGAAGCATGAAAAATAATTAATTATTCATTAAATAAAAAAAAAATCAGTCAACGAAGAAGTGAATAAATTCTTATTCAATAAAAATTTATTGAATAATGAGCCAACCCTGTTATTCATAGAATAAAAAATAAATCTGAGTGAATAACTTAATCAATTAATAAATTCTTATTCAATAAAAATGTATTTGAAAAATGCCCTTCTCTGTGTATAAACAGCAGTGTAGTTATATAATTTTATCGAGTGGGTTTGATTTTCTGTAATACTTGCAGCATCAATAATTATCTAATTAAAATCTAACTTCATTAATTGTTTCAGTGAGCCAACTCAACAGAAAGAACTTCTGAGTAATCTCACAGAAGTAGGGAAGGTATATAAAATTGGTTTCAAATCTATGCTAGACCTCATGAACCACTGCGATCAAGTGGTACCACTAATACCTCCAGGTCAGTCCAGTGCGCTCAGCAATAGGCCACTAGCTGATGCAGCAGGCACTGCACTCAGTGGAGTTCTTCCAGGTATTTATATGTGTATATCGTAATTAAACAACATACTACCATAACATTAACATTGCTTTATTCACAAACACATAGTTTGACAATGCTAGTGAACAACAACATCATTATAAATTGTATTCATATACTAGCTGATTGACCCATCTGTAACAGTTTTAAATAGAATTTGAGGAAACAGAAAATTTGTTCAACTTAAAAACATTAGCCAGAGTCTACAAATTAACTCAATATTCTGGTTTATTTTAAAACCTGTGTTTTAAGTTAAGGATACTTAAAAATACTGACAAAATTTCGACTATAAGCCACATAAGAGTGTATAGTAGACAACATTTTCATTGGAAACAGACAGACGGAAATTGTTTTACGGGTGGATTTGGTGTGCTTGTAGCATGAAACATGTAGCATGAAAGATATGGATAGGGTTCATTCCATACAATACACAGACAAAACCTGTATTTTATACATCTGTACCCGGGAGGTAAAGGACACCATGTCACATATTTGTATTTGTTCAGGAGAGCAAATTTTCAATAACTTTGAACAATTCAAATTTATTTTTTTGTTACTTATAGAAACCATTTGAAGAAATTGTTTTACATTGTTATTGGCATTGATAAGTAATTGGAAGTATTTATCATAGTAAAACAAAATCACAAGTCAACATGGCGTGTTACACCTAATGAAGGGAACAGGGCATTGTGCCCTATACCATTATAAGGATTGAAAAATCCACATTAAGAACATGGTGTTAAGTTTTTTTTTTTTTTTTTTTTTTTTTTTTTTTTTTTTTTTTTTTTGTTTTTTTTTTACGGCACATCTACATCTAGGTCATTAGCGCCGACATCCAGGGTGTAGCGAGGAATTCCACCAGCGAGCCGTGGGATGATAAAATTCCTGCCGGAGGTTGGGAATCGAACCCACCATCTCCCGCTTATGAATCCAAGGCGCTAGCCATTAGACCACGGGAGACCCCATGGTGTTAAGTCAATTTAATAAAAAATGGACATGGTGTCCTTTATCTCATGGGGTACAGATATATAGATTAATATTTTTTTAATAAATCATATTTACCATATATTTCATCTATATTTTATTTAAATAGATTATCATTTAGCCAGTTCAATTGTGTTTAATCTACTCTTGAGATGCACCAGGTAGTTGAGAACAGACTAGTCTCAGCATACACGTACCTAACTAATGCCTTGACTGAAAAGACAAACTATTATGTAGTTCATCAAATTCCTAGGTAGAACATTCACACATTTTCTTTAAAAATGTATTATTATTATAAAATGTTACTATTTTTGCTGGGAACTTAAATTGATACTAATTTTCTTGTTAAATAAATTGAAATACCTGCTCTAACGTTTTCTGTTCTAAGCTTTCCAAACCATACGATGGATAAACATATGGAATCATCCTAAGATGATGTAATTCTAACTAATTATTGGATGATTGAGAGGAGGTTTCCCATTAGAAATACTTTTCATTCAAAAGAAGATGTTTAGGCAAGTTAGAAATCTTTCAACAACCTGTCTCAAAACTAAATGATTTTATAATGGAGATGGAGATAGTTAGCCGATGCAGTGATACGAAGTCAAGGGGTGGTTGGGGTTCGGCTAGGAGAAAAAAATGCCAGACGTTTAGGTAGAAATCTGTATTGGATGTTTCGGCTGCACTTTGGCAGCCTTCTTCAGCACTAAAAATGCCTAGGGGGGAGGGAGGAAGACCAAGAAGACATTTAGGTGACCATGGTTGAATGTGAGGTCACATTCTGATGACTGGCTTAAAGGGATTTTTATTTCGAAGGCAGGTTTTGGCTGACTGCACAAAAAGGGTCGACCAATCAGAGATCTGTAAAGACCGCCTTTGTGACCTCACATTCAACCATGATCACCTAAATATCTTCTTGGTCTTCCTCCCTCCCCCCTAGACATTTTTTAGTGCTGAAGGCTGCCCAAGTGCAGCTGAAAGGTCCAATACAGATTTCTACCTAAAGGTCTGACGTTCTTTCTCTTAGCCGAATCCCAACCATCCCTTGACTTCCTAAATGATTTTAATTTGTATTATATATCTCAGATCATAATTATATATAATACTTTCAAGTGTAAATTCATGAAACAAAATGTTTGAAGCAATATACGTAAATAAAATTTGTAGGATACTGTAATGTAATTAATCATTTATAACTTGTATTTATCCATTATGGTTTCAGGTACCAAATGGTGTGGAAATGGTGATGTTGCTTCAACATATTTTGATCTAGGAGCTGAAAAGAGCGACAGGTGTTGTCGAAAGCATGATCTTTGCCCTATAAAGGTTAGAGCATCGAGCACCAGATATGGAATAGTTAACAAAGGCTTCTCAATGTACGTTTTAAATTTATTTAAAATATTCCTTTTTTTTTGTTGAGATTTATTGATTCAAATTTCAGGCTAATTATTCTGGGGCACAAGGAGAATTACTAAGAGAAATCATATCAGGATATCTATAGTGGATGATAATTGGCTGCGGATCTGCACAAAAACTAATGAAGATTGTGGTGTTGGGTCAAGGCTTCTTTTAAAATAAGAAAATTAATATTAGATAATTAAGATTGATAGAATGGTAGTACTAATCTGCTGAAGAAGGTAAACAATTACTGAAAAAATTGAGAGTAATAAGAAATAGGGCACATTCCATGACATCCAGTGTGTGGTGAGTTCACTTTGTTGAACTCTATCAACGCAGTTAAGAGGGAATTTAATCCATTGAAACAATCCAAGAGACTTTAACCTCTTAAGGACCGAATTTTTATTAAACATTATGCCAAAAATGCCCTATTTGTCATACCATTTTTAGAACCTACAAATATAGCTCACTAGATGTAGTTTTTTAAGATGCAAAAAAAAAAAAGAAAAGCCAGCCAAAACCTGTCTTCGAGATAAAAACTCCTCTAAGCTAGTCATCAGAATTATTTTTGCTCTAAAACCTGAGAAGAATGAAAGAACACAAACACAAATGTTCTTAGCTTAATATTTTTCACAAGCAATTTTTCAAATGATTTATACTCAATAGACTTTCCAAAAACGAGAAAATATATTCTATAAACAAATGCTGATGTCCCATGTAGAAAAGCATGGCAATATCATCAAAGAATACATTCAATTAGGAGTTGAAAAAAAGTTTAGAAAAGCATACAACTTTCTAAAAATAATTAAATTTAAAAAAAAAAAAAAAAAAAAAAAAAAAAAAAAAAAAAACAGTTTTTAAAATGAAATCTTGACCAAAGCCTAAAATCATCTGTAGCTGTTATAGGTTATCAATCTCAGCTTATACTTCAGTAAATGAAACATATTTGACAGAAATAATTGATAAGTTAATTATTTATTTCTATATATACATACATACCGTTTTTTGTTTTTACATATTTTATATTAATTACAGCATGCAGATTGATTGACAAAGCTGCAAGATTCTCTATGTTGCCATAAGTACTTCTTATCCCACTTCAATATTACTGGTTGTATCACTTTTAGCAAATTTCTGGCCTCTCTTTTAGAGGTGCCAAAAAAAATATCTCGACGACTCATATATCATGAAAATACAAATCGTTCAAATTTCAGTTTATATATATTTATATATATATATATATATATATATATATATATATATATATATATATATATATATATATATACACTTAAAATTTTGACTGTGTTGCTCAGTTTGCATTCTGTAACATTATCAGTTGGTTTTTCAAAACTGCTTAACAGTAGCATGAGTTTACCAGTATAACTTCTGTGTGAAAATAAGAAAGAATTTCATTGATTTGTGTGTGTATGTTAAGTCTTTCAATAAGAATATCAGTTAAGGAAATCAGTGCTTAAAGCTTCAAAAGTGTTTTAAATTGGTTTAACTCTAAAATAAGTTTACCAATCTTGTAAGTTGGGAATATTCGTGTAAAACTGGTAACATAGAGATAGTTTGGCACCATTCAGACTTATTTCAGCTCGAGATTCCAGTAGGTGTTTCAAATCTTTTAACAGTGAAATAAATTTTTAAATTTAGGGTTCTAGCAGAAGTAATATATTACGGAAACTCTCAGACATAATGCAGTTAACACAAGTCGAATTGTTTGAAATGTGGCTACAAGACATTTATGTTTTAATAAATAAGTGGAAATGTTATAAATAAAATATATTAAGCCTACATCTTTATTAAGAAAATAATACATTTAACTTTTCAAGTGAATAAATAGTATTACGTAGGAACAATGTAGCAGGGCAGGGTGAAATTCTTGCACCTTATACAAAAGCAGTCAGGAAATGTTTAAAATGTTACACATTACAATAATACAAATAATAATTCATCAAAGACGTGTACCTTGGGAAATACTTAGAAAAATAAATTATACATAACAATAATAATACTTTACACAGTGTTTAACAATTATTTTAACAAAAATTATGGATAAGGAAAAAAAGAAGATTTACATAATATATAAACAAACAGTTATATTAAACTTCTCCTAAGTCGAACTAACATTTACTATAGATACAAATAATTAGTTATTAATAATTCTTTTGTAGAAAATTGTTTTAATAATTATCCTTATATAAATATGAAAATAAATTCCTAGTTAACTTTATATTAAAGCAGTCTTGATGAATAATGTCCTTAACAGCTATGAGATTAAAATAGACAAAATTCAACTGTAAATAGGGCATACATAAAATAGGCTAATGGAACTATTTTTTTTCAGGTCCCACTGTAAATGCGATGACGAGTTTTTGAAGTGTTTAAAGCAAACAAATACAACTGTAGGAAATGCAATGGGACTTTTGTATTTCAACGTACTTCAATCTCCTTGCTTAGACGGAAACATCGTCACAGGATTTCAACTCAAACATTCCCAGAGTTATAAGTAGAACAGAAAACGTTTATTTAAAACATTCTAAGTAATATTTTTTTTACTTACTAACAATTTTTGTTGTTTTTTTTCATATTTATGAGTTGATTTTTTTTTTTTAAATTCTAGGTCAAATTATAGAGGAAAAAATAACTAATTGGAGTGAAAACATTTGTCATCGCAAGAGCAACTCTTCCTCAAATGGCTTAAGTCCTTAAATTAAATAAGACTCTTAGTGGAGTATAAAAATGTATTTATTCAGTTTAATGAATACTCTTCAAGAGCAAATGAATTAACAATATGACAAAAAAAAAACTTAAACCTAAAAACAATAGTGCAATAAGTTTTTAAACAAATTTCAATACATGTTGGTGAATTACAAAACTTAAGAAAAAATCTACCAATACAAAGATTTGGGATATATGGATTAGCATATAACAATGTTATGTAGAAAAATGTGCAATAAAATTAATACATAATTTTATGTGATGAAATATATTTTGTTTAAATTGTAAACAAAAAAAAAAAGAAGGAAAGAAATAGGAAACACATGTTGAACATGCAATACTACTTTTTTTTTTCTTTATATTAATTAAAAAAGCCCAGTTAAACTGAAAAAAATGCCTTTTAAAGGTATGTACAATAATAAGAAAAGGCAGGATAATAAACAAAAATATACACTGTCATTAATATCAGTAACTAAGAATAAAAAATCTTCTTTTTAAAAAGTCAATCTTATTTGATCTGAGAGACTGAATACACTGACCAGAAGTAGAAACAGTAAAAACTTTTTAAAAAAAATATTAATACAGATCAAATTGAAAGGAAAGCAAATTTACTCCAAAATATGGCTAGAGTTATTTCAATAACGCTTCTAATTATAATATTATTGATCTTTAAAAAATTATTCGTGCCTCTCTCATGTATGTTTACCTAACATAGTTACAAAGGAAAAAAATCCTGTGATATATAAATATTTATTTCATTATTACAATTTAATGAAAACCTTATAGTTCATTAATTTTTTTTTTGTAATAATACATAATATATATGGCACATTATATATACATTTATAAATAAAAATGTAAATATGTTACAACATTTAATATTTCTAAATTTAAGTTATCACTGTTTGAGAAGCTATATGGTAAAGTTATTTATTTAAACTTTACAAGCGTAGATAATTAGGAGTACATTAAAAATAATTGTATATGTTAAATTAATATATTTGTGAAAATCCATCTCACAAACTATTTGCACTTGATCCAGTCAACAATGAATTCCAAACAGTGATATAGTTTGATTTTAATTTAATTTTGTACATTTGTAAATATAAACTGATAGCAAAATATCCATGAGATTCATTAATTTATTACATTCATTACAAAGTCTATAGTTTTAAATATTAATATAATAAGGTTCTATTTATTGTATATAATACTGATCATGTATAAATTATCTGAAGAGAATATACAGCTGCTGATTCTATACAACAAATCTTCTTTGCGATCTCCTCATAAACGCTCTTTTTGTAATAATCTTGCAAATATAAACACTTTTACATATACTAAAATAATATTAAAAATAAAGAGTTTATTATTTTTGATTTGCATTGCCATAATTAATTATAAATATAATATATATTCCATATTTTTTTTTTAAATTGTGAGGCAGCCTTTTATTTTCAAGATTAACTATTATACTTATCACAATATAAACTTTACTTTAGCCAGCTTTTTAGCGAAGCTAAAACATAACTCCTCTATTTCTTCAAAGGCTTTCAATGAAATGCATAATTTCAAGTAGAAGGAAGAGAAACTCTAGATCCTAGCCAAGTTAGATCGTGGGTTCTCAACGAGAGTTTCTTCTGCACGTCTGGATGCTTGTGCTGAAGGATGTTGCCCAGGCTCCAGTACACTTCTTTGCAGAGATGCCTGTATTTGGATGCTAAAAAGAATTTGATGATGAGTAGAGTCATATCCCACTTGTCGAGCATGAGACTAGCCGTAATACCATCAGGATCTGCGCTCAGGTTTCCAAGCATTCTCACCTAAAATGTAATAATTAATAAAATTCTATGCGGAATTAGTTTAAACTCTAATTAAAAAGTTAATAGCAAAATATTCTTAAGAATTAGTAAAAATTATTCAACTTCAGAACTGAATCGAGTGATTCATTGGTACTGCCTTGGCAGCCTCTAATGTAGATGCTTTTCAGATTGATATCGAGAACTAAGTAAAATTGATGAATTTTTCCTTCTTTTGGATGGAGGAGGGATGGCACCAGCATGAAAAAGGGCATGTGGTTCAGCCCTCTTCTCATGTTGTTCCTATTTAACCCATCAAGTACATTTTAGTGTATTTTGTCCCTATGTAGAGGGAGGAAAACCTATATGTACCTTATGTTATTAACCCCGATGATGCAATTTAGAAATGCTGGTGAAAAATGTCAATGTTTTATAACCCATAGGTCAGCAAAAATCTAGTCTTTAAAATTTGTGTGCAAACATATTGTCCCTACAAAGTCAAATTATCGAATATGCAAATCGGAACAAACTAGAGAACAAACATATTCTATCCATTGACAAAATAATATATTGAAAAATTGTCTTATTTGATTCTAAAGGGTTTAGAGTTGCGACAATTTACAACAAGACATATCGTCCACAATCTAAGAGCAGTCTCGAATCTGAAAATCGAGTTTTTGCATATTCGGTAGTTTGATATGGTAGGGGCGATAAATACAGTTGAGTCCCGCTAATCCGAACAGGACTACAGAAGAAAAAAAAACATTTTTTTCATAAAATTTCTAAACAGGGGGAAATAAAAAGAAAATCGTTATTTTAAAGTTATGATGTTTGTTTTATGTACATTTAAGACACTTGTAATTTTTAAATTTTCCTGTATAATTAAAAATTCAAAATACAGCATTACTTGAAATTGAAACCAGTACAAATTTACTCGCATATGTAGAATCCATGTCTACATAGCATTTACACACGTGAAAATCAAACCATTATCTAAGAGGTAGTAGATTAAATTGCTGAGTACTAGAACAGGTATTGCCTTAGCTTTAATTCTTTACACATCAGACACTGACTATCCTCTATAAAGTAAATATAATCTGCCAAATCCGAATTTTCACTAATCTGAATAGGGTTCGGACGGACCCAATTAGTTTGGATTAGCGGGACTCTACTGTATATTTATTTAAACACAAGCACATAAAGAATACCCTATTCACACTCAACTGTCAACAAAATAAAAAAAATAAAAATACAATATTTTTTGGTTTACAGGATATTCCTTTTTAACACTCAACTGGTGACATACGTCAGAGAGACGCCTAGGTATAGATAGCATTTTCCCGCATTGTGGCGTTTAGAGCTATTTGTAAAATTAAACGCAGTGTATGCTTAAATTAGATCATGTAAAAAATGCTAGTGAAAGTTTAACCCGATCAATTGTATTTAGTGGTAGTAGTAAGGCACTAACCAAAAGCTACACCGTCTATTAGTCACATGTTACTAATAGTGCTCATTTTCATGTTCATCTCACAGAAGTGTATTACTTGAAACAATTTATTACTACAATTGAGGTGTGCAGAAAACCTACCATAACCATTTAAAACAAAATTTAATTATTTCATTCCCAACGTAACTTTTGACAATGGGTTTTCTTCACTTGAAATAGTAAATGAATAGATAAAGATAATTTGAAGCATTGGCACTATAAGAAAAAAAAAGGAAATCCCGCCTAAAATTCTACAATGTAATAAAAATATTGAGTTCAAGCTTAAAAAAAAACTGATATTTCTTTCGTTAGCACAATAAAAAAAGCTTTGCTGTAAATTTGATTTAATCGAGGAACACAGCTCAAAATTCATGGATCTGTAGAACAATAAACCGGCATTTTCATAACTCAACAAAATCATGCATTGATAATTTAGATAAAATTGTTGGCAATTATTCACTGAACAGAAGATCGAGACTGTGGCACTGGCAATATTTCACCATGATTGGGGTAAGGCTTGTAAATACGCAAGCAATGACAAAATATGATTACATAAATTCACTAATAAACAGTTTGATAAAAAGAAAAAAATGAGACGTCGTTTGTTAGTTGTTCATTAAAATAACGTCAAGAAAATGGGACAAGATATTCTTGGGCTTGGGGAACTCAAAGAAACAATTGGCGGGCTTCAGGAAATTTGTGATAATTTTCCCAAATTAAAACACGCCTCAAAAGTCCATTCTCAAAAAGAACACAAACAGCTTACAAATGCATAAAATGTTGAATCCATTATGGCGAGAGTGTTCAACAAAAGTATGCAATACTTTAGCCCCTGGAGTGATGAATTTGTGTTTTATTTTAGACTTGATTTTTATACGTAGTGATGAAAATTATTTTAATAAACTACACCTTCATTATTTACAGTTTCTTTCAAAATATTTGCCTCCCAAAACATTTTTACCATGTGCAGTCTCACAGGCGCATGTTACCAGTTAAGGGTTAAAGATAACACAAGGCTTCTGATATGTTATGGCATTTGAATCAGTTCCGATTCTTTTCATGTTCAAAATAAAGAAAAAAAATCAAAGTCTTTATTACTTTTGTGAATAAAACTAAAATTACGCTTATTATTCACAATAAGTGAATACAAAATCTCAAAGAATATTCTGTACTTTTGCTCTGTGTATTATTTTTTTAAAATTGAACTGGAAGGTCATTTTTATTGTTTTGTTTAAGAGAATTAGATTTTTATTTGTATGTAATTTTCCAAAATAATTAAAGTACTGTTTGCTTATATTTTAAATTCTGATGGTGTACGATAATTTCCACCTTGTAAATTTTTACGAGCTCAACAGGATTAGCAGACCAAATGCAAGAAGGCGATAGTAGACTTTAAGAGGAAAAAAACCATTCAAAACATCTGTTGGTCTGATTCCACAAAGAAGAGGGAGCCATTTTTTTTACAAGTAAGGTCTTGCCTTTTGTAAGTAAGTAATTTTTATTTGGATCAAAAGAATGGACACCAACCTCCACTAAAAAACATTTATAAAAGCAAACGCTTCATATTGTGGCAATGCCTCATCCTTAGAGTTCTAACAACAGCAGTCTATGGGGGGTAAATGGGCGGGCTAAAGGGTTGCTGGAGCGGATGTGCGGATATGGGAGCTGTCCGACTTCTTTTGGGAGCTCTGCTAAGTTATAGTGCCCTATTCCACTGCTTAGCATCTCCTAGTATACCTGATTCCCGTCAAAGCCTACTGCTTTTCCTCCCCGTGGTACCCCCTGGGCAACGTTCTTGTACAGTACATGAACGGCGAAAAGCAGAGGCGGGGATCCACGATGAGGCAGGGACACCTCCCCTGCTGAGTGGATCCTCTCCTTCGGGAGGAACAGTGTCGGTCTGCCGGCCTAGGTGGCAGCCCCACCAGCAGACTCGGTGACGAGGATTAGGGGTCTGAGTCACCTAAACCCAATTTCCTACGAGTACAGACACGGAAAAAGCCGGACTCCCCTTATCGGATAACTCAGAGGGTAAGCAGGCCCCTGGCATGGACATGGACTTACCAACATCTATTGAAAATGCGAACTTGGAAGCACCAGATGGTGCTTCAGGGACTGGCGTCACACAAAACCCACCCTCTCCTTCTCGGTACACTTTGGAGCCATACACTACGCCAACAAAGTCTCCCGAGAAAAAGAGGGCAAAACGGGGGAAAAAAAGAGCCATTGAGACTTCGTTTGTCAAGAAAGAACAGAAATTTTCTAAATTTATTGTTTTAAGTAGAACGGAGGGAGACTCATTTTCGAAAGTGTCTCCTTTCCTTATAAATAAACTAATTTTCCAGACCTATGGAACAGTAGCGGGGCTAAGTAAAATGTCGGGTGGCTCTTTGCTGATTGAAGCGGCCAGCAGGGAGCAATCCGTCAAAATCGTAAATTCAAAAACCCTGGGTGTTTTCAGTGTTAAAGCAGAGTTTCATAAAACATTGGATTCATCCAGAGGTATGATAACTTGTTTTGATCTGGAACACTCCAAAGATGAGGAAATACTGGAGGGCCTGAAAGACCAGGGAGTTATCGCCGTTCGAAGATTTTTTCGTAAGAAGAAATCTCCGACCGGGGCTGAAGACAGGCTGGAGTTTACTGGAAGCGTGATGCTCACGTTTGATCAACCTGAGCTCCCTTCTAGTATACAAGCGGCCTTTTATAAATTAAAAGTGCGTCCTTACATTCCTCCCCCCTTGAGGTGCTTCAAATGCCAGAGGTTCGGATATTCGGCTGCAAAGTGTAAATCGGCACAAGAGATTTGTACTTGTGGTTACCCATCACACAGTCCTGATCCTTGTCCGTCACCTCCCAAATGTCCGAACTGCAATGGAGCCCATGATTCCCGTTCAAGAGAATGCATGGAGTATAAAATCGAAAAGGAAATAATGAAAATGAGGACTGAAATTAAAGACCTTACGTTTCCTCAAGCTAGAGCCTTAGTAAATAGCACGTCTTATGCCTGGAGAGGCACCTACTCCAGTGCTGTTAAAAATGGTCATGAATTGAAAAGCATCCCGAAAAGTGTAAATACAAAAATTAAAGACTCAAAACCGCCCCCAAAACACCCCATACCTTCCCCTATTCCCATTCCCCTCTCCACCTTACCCCTCCCGACTCCCCTCCCAAATTTACCCCCTCCGCCATCCCTACTCACCCTTCCTTCCTCTTCATCCACTCCGGTGGATGAAAACAATGAAATGGGAAATAAAATTCCCCCAAAACTGACCGAAAAAGGCGTGACTGGACCGGTGCGGACTCCCTCGATCTCCGATGCTGATGGCTTCAAAGATACGGGGGATGAGGGTACGGATTTCACGCCTGGCAAAAACAAGAAGAAAGGTTGGCCCAAAGGAAGGAAACGTGGGCCAAAGAAACAGTCTGCTGATCTGGAGCAATGACGCAACACAACCAAATCCCAAATATTTCAAATGACTCAATTAAACAAATTTCTACAATGGAATATACGAGGATTTTCGGAGCACAGCGATGAATTACGCTATTTATTGAAAATGTACACCCCATCGGTCGTGGCCCTTCAGGAAACTAAATTTCCTGCGGGCTTTGCCAGGCCGTTGGCAGGGTACAACTGTGTACATAAAGAGCCCAATGTCTTGCCTGGTGGGCGTAGCCATGGAGGTGTGGCCCTTTACACCTTGGAAAACCTTGGTGCCCAGGTTGTAAGATTGGTCACGCCTCTACAAGCAGTCGCTGTTCGTCTGAAAGTCCCGGTAGACGCAACTATATGTTCGTTGTATCTCCTGGATGGCAGAAATTATGAGGTTAGTGAGGTTAAAAATGTGATAGACCAATTACCAACTCCCGTAATAGTCCTTGGAGATTTTAATACACACCACGTTGCCTGGGAATCCAGGCGGTCCACCCCTCAAGGTCGTCTACTCTATGACATGCTTGAGGAGATGGACCTCCTGGTACTTAATGATGGATCTCCGACTCATTTTTGTGAATCCTCAGGATCACTCGATTCTATAGATTTATCCATAACAAGTCCCTCTGTCATAAGAAACTTGTCATGGAATATCCTGAGTGATCTGCATCGATCGGATCATTTCCCAATTTTAATTACCCTTGCCGGCAGATTCAACGAATATAGAAGACCGATGAAATGGAACATTAAAAAGGCTAACTGGGATAAGTTCAAAGTATCGTTTATTGCTGCGGACTCAGCAGACACAACAGACCCCTGGACGGCCCTGCAAATGCTATCAACGTCCATTAACAATGCAGCAAGGAGTGCAATCCCTCTTTCCTCATCTTGCCCAGGGAAAATCCCAGTACCTTGGTGGGATGAGGAATGCTGGGAGGCGAATAAAGCAAAAAAGAAAGCTTTTAACCGCTTTAAAAGACATCCATCAGAAATTAACTTGATAGCATTCAAGAAAGCTAGAGCAGTCGAGCGCCGATTAAAAATTAAGAAGAAACAGGAATCGTGGGCATCCTATGTTAACACGATGACGAGGGATGCGTATCCATCTGATGTCTGGAGGAAAATAAGGGCGATTGGGGGAAGGACTACAAAAAACCAAACCCCTATCCTATTAAGCGCGGGCAATTACATTAGCGACGCACAAGCTGTCATTGATGTGTTTGCTGATTACTTCTTTTCTGCATTTGGCCTGAACCTTTATACAGAAGACTTCCGTATCATAAAATCCATTGAGGAGGCCATTCCTCTAGACTTCGGACCAGTAGACGACATCTCTCTAGACTACAACACTCTCTTTAAAATGGATGAATTGAACAGGGCACTCCAGGCTGCATCTAAGGAAAAGTCCTCTGGGTGCGATGGAATGCCATATGAAATGTTACAAAATCTCCCAGACGACGGAAAAATTAAGATGCTAGAGTTATATAATCGACTCTGGACCAATGTAGAGTTTCCCACTGCTTGGAAGGAAGCAATTTTAATCCCAATCTTGAAACCCGGTAAAGATCCGATGGACCCAGGGAGCTATAGACCCATCTCACTTCTGTGTTGTATGGGAAAGCTATGGTGAACTATCGGCTAATTCACGAATTGGAGAAGAGTAATATTTTATCGCAGTACCAAGCAGGATTCAGACAAGGTTTTTCCACCCAAGACCAGTTAGCATTGCTGGAGCATAATATCCAGAATGCTTTCTTCTCTCGTCAGCATTTAACTACAGCCATTTTTTTCTATATGAAGCAGGCGTATGACAGAGCATAGAGATTTGACATACTCCGACGCCTTCATGGATGGAGGTTTAGGGGCAGATTGCCACAGTTTCTGGGCAGCTTCCTCTCAGGAAGAACCTTCAGAGTACGAATTGGCAACGCCCTGTCCTCCATGAAAATACAAGAAACCGGAGTCCAACAAGGATCTATCCTAAGCGTCACCCTGTTTCTTATCGCAATTAATGGCTTAGCTGACAATATAAATCCAGAAATTGGTAGATCTCTGTACGCAGATGACCTTGCGCTCTTTGAGACCCACCCAGCTGAAGTTGCCGAAGCTCACGGACTACAGGAAGCAGTGGACTTAGTATACGCCGCTGCGATAAGACGTGGATTCACGTTTTCCGTGGAAAAAACCGTGGCCTTACATTTCTGTAGACTTCGGAGGCCTCACAACCATCCACACATAACACTGGGGGATTGTGAGGTAAACTTCAGAGAGCAACATAAGTTCCTGGGTCTAATAATGGATACAAAACTGAGATGGAAACAACATATCAATTATATTGTTCAAAGATGTGAATCCTCTCTGAATGTTTTAAAAACTTTGTCAAAGCTGCAGTGGGGTGCAGAGAAAACCATTCTTTTAAAAATATTCGATGCTCTAATTAGGTCCAGAGTCGATTATGGATGTGCCATATACGGTTCCGCTCGCAAATCGTGGCTCAGGCAGCTAGATAGGCTGTATAATGCAGGGCTGCGATTTGCGATTGGAGCCTTTTGCACGAGTCCATTGGATTCTATCTATGTGGAGGCAGGCCACTTGCCCCCGATGCATAGAAGAAATCTGATGACTCTGTGTTACACGTCAACATTACGAGCAAAAAAGAATCATTTTATGCAGGGAGTTATGATTGATAACACAATGACAGATGCATTCAGTTTCAGGCATTCTGTAACCAGGCCATTAGTGGTGAGGTCACAAGAAAACTTGTCTTCTTACGGTGGTGCCTGGGAGCATCTAATGGATATTCGAACATCGATCGTAAGTCCGTGGATGCTCCCAGACCCTCAAATAGATCTCTCGCTGACTCGGCTGGGGAAAGGAGATACTGCCCCTTCGATTTATAGAAAGATGTTCCTTGAAAGGTTACAGCTATATAGAGAACACATTGTTATTTTCACAGATGGCTCTATAACGACAATGGGAACTGGCTGTGGGATATTTATTGATAACCACACCCAATTGGCAGTTCCCGTACATCAGAATACAAGTGTCTTTCATGCGGAATTACTAGCTATAAAAATTGCGCTAGAAAAATGTGAACAATACAAGAAACAAAACATCTTATTGTGTAATGATTCCCATAGTGCTCTTGCCGCACTGAAAAATAAATTTACCAGGGATTCATTATTGCAGGAAATATTAATATTGTTAAGCAATCTTACTTCCCAAGAAAGTAAGGTAACATTTCTCTGGGTTCCTGGTCACGTTAACATCGAAGGAAATGAAAAAGCCGATGAGCTGGCTAGGCAGGCATCATCTGCAGCAGCAGATCCTGCCTCACCAGTTCATATCGGTGACCAAAAACTATTCCTGAGAAACCTCGTGAAGAAAAGGTGGCAAGAGGAATACAGTCACAAAGACACATTCCTAAAAAACATGGAGGATTTGGTTGCGACCGAGTGCATTACTGCTAGTATACACAGGCGTGAGGATTTGGTAATGACCCGATTACGGATCGGTCATACCCGCCTCACGCATGGGCACCATCTGGTGGGACGAAGGCGGCCACAATGCGAACACTGTGACAGCATTCTCGACGTTAGACATATCCTAGTAGACTGCCCTGCTCTGAAAGATGCAAGGGATCGACACCAACTCCCAATTGTTCTTAAGGACCTATTGTCGAAAAGAGAAGCCTCTGTGAAAAAAATTATAGCATACTTGAAAGACCTGAAACTGTATAACCTGATATAGATATTAGCTTGAGCATTTATTGTATATTCAAAAAGAGTATATATTGCTCAAATCGGTTTATCATCTTAGATTTATTTATTTTAGTGTAAAAGTATTTATAGTATGAGTGTACTAAGTGTGTGTATGTATGTACAGTGTAACAGTATTTATTATGTTTGTTTGTTTTTGTGTGTGTGTGTGTGTGTGTGTGTGTGTGTGTGTGTGTTGTGCGTGAATGTGAACTTGTGTGTGCTGATGAATTTATGTTCAAATGTAAATATGTAAATATCCTCTTTAGGCTTAGATTTAGGTTTAATGTTAGTTCTGAAATATGTTAAAAGGAACTAACACAACTTGTATATAGTTATTTTAGCATTAGAGTTAGAAGTAAGTTGTGTGTATATATATATGTGTATGTGTGTGTGTGTGTGTATATATATATATATATATATATATATATATATATATATATATATGTATGTATGTATATATATATATATATATATATATATATATATATATATATATATATGTATGTATATATATATAAACCTATCAAAAATTGTTTCATCATATGTTAAAAATGAAACAATATTCACGGTGCTAATGGCCCTAGGAGTCGATGCACCCCAAAAAAAAAAAAAAAAAAAAAAAAAAAAAAAAAAAAAAAACAGCAGTCTATTCTCACATGAATCTTCCCACTGGTTGAAGTGTACTCTAGTAATGAAATAATTATCTCAGACAGGCTATAATTGAGATACAAAAAATTTTTCTAGTTTCAAATTATATAGAGGAAAATATATTTATATACATTTGATGATTTAACACTTTAAAAAATTAGTTATTAAATAAACTTAAATAAAAAATTGAATTATTGAACAATTCTTACCAATGATGTAACAGATATTATGTTGTCCGCGCGAAGTCTTCTTAGAGAACTCAGCATCTTTAGCACTCGAATAGGGGTGTCATGCTGGATTAAAACTGGTATGACGTAAGGAAGTGACGACAACAAATAAATTAACCATTGAACTTTATCAGACAGCTCAAAGTATGGAAGGATGAAATTCACCATAGTCTGTACTTCGCTTTCCCTGCAACACAATACAACAACATAAACAAGTGCCCACAATACAGCTAAAAATAAACACAAATGTTGATCAAATAAAAAAATATGATCTAAAAAACATTAAATATTCAAGTATTTTCCCTTTATTAACAGTATTAACATAACAAATAAATAATCATAATAATTGTTAAGCATCAATTTCGCTGATATCCCTAAATATTCATTCTGAATGCCTGAAATACAATAATAATATTAAACAATAAAAACATATAAGAAGAAAGAAAAACTTTATTTGTTGTAAATAAAGAACGCTGCCCAAATAAATTGAGTTGCTATATACACAGCCTGCTAATCATTCTTTCGAAAATGCATTTTATTAATTTTGGGGGTGTTAGTTAATTTATTTTAGAATATGGAGGGAAAGAAAAAGAAATTTAGTAGTTCTACCTTTAGATGTAATTTTGTAAGTTAATTTTTAAGGAGGGTAAATTTTTGTTTGTATCAAATTTGCTAGATATTTTGTAAAACATAATGATCTCCGAAAGAATGATTAGCAGCTGTTCAGCTCCCATAAATATGATTGTTAAGGATCCCCAGGGAATCAATAAGAATTGATTCCGCGAGTACAGCTAGCTTGTTCGTGTCGAGTCTGAGGGTTTCCAGGAAGTCACAAGTTGCTTTAGGGATTGTTCCTCTTGTACCGAACCAAAGCCCTTGTACAATATAATCTCTTCTTCCATACGCTTCATGAAATTTTTCTTCGTATGTCGTTATGCATTTGGTATAGATGGCCTTTTTTTCCGAGTCAATTGACTCTGCCTGCATCGGATCATTTGTTTCATACCTAATGGTAGGGTCAATTATGTATGCAGCTTTTGATTTTTTGTGAAAAGCAATTATGTCAGCATACCTCGAAGAGCCATCTTCAATTCAAAAAATGAGTTAAACAAAGACAAAAACCCGTTCAATAGAACAAAACTAACACAATCAAAGTTTTAAGCACTCATTTCTTCGACTGACATCGCCCATCGAAAATTTCTTCAGAAACATTTTTCTAGAGAATTTAGTAAGCTTTCGAATGGCCATCTTCCACTTTCAACTATTTTCTAACCATTTGCGAGATATTTACGAAGATCCAATCCAATCCAAAACAAAAATATTTTAACCCCATTTTCTCAAAAACGGTAACAGATATCGCCTTAACCCTTAAATAGTGGCGTGATTTTTCTTCCATAACTAATGGTGTCGGGGCCCCAGTGAAACAAACTTTAAATTGATTTTTTTTTTTTTTTTTTGTAAAGTAATTTAAATAAATTATAATAAAAAATAATATTTATTGAAATACAAAGATTTCAAAGGGCAAAGGTCGAATAAACAAATACATTCGGGTCAATATGACCCGACGCCACTAATTAAGGGTTAAAAAGGTTCCATTCATTTTCCTGTGTTAAGGGACCTATAAAACTAGTACCTTCAAGCATATGAAATCGACAACATAAGCGTTACAATTTCTATGTGCGAATATCGCTCCAAAAATTCTATTCCGGTGGTCGGATTCTGCTGGTAAACAAACATGACCTTTCAAATTAGACGAAAGATCTTGTACCAAATTTCATCTAAAAATCGAACCATTTTTGAGCATGTGAGAGAGCGAACAGCCGAATATATATATATATATATATATATATATATATATATTCCATTCCACAATGTATAAAAAAAAAGTAGATATATATTCAAATTTGAACCACAATTATTTTCGAGATCTAGTAAAAGAAAGTAAAAGTTTCTAGTCGGCACTTCCGGATTGTGTGATGAGGTCAACCTCAAAAGCGGGTTTCCTCCCTCAGGAGGGAAGGAGGAACTGCGCTAAAAGAAAGGGAAAAAAATAAAAATTGAGAAAAAACATCTCCATGATTATACTTGAAATTTGTAAATAAAATAAAAAATGAAATACAACACTTGAATTACATTTTATTATTTATTTGACAAAAAAGAAAATGTTTCATTTTTTATTAATGCAATGTCTTTAAAGAAAAATAAATCAGAGTGAAATACTCATTTTATATAATCTATTGAAATAGAATTAAACTTTATAAGACTAGACAATTAATATTAAAGAAAATACACAATTGAATGAATAAATGTAAAGGGCATACCTAATACATTATCATTCTTAATAACTTCCATAATATAATTAAAAAGTTGTTTAAATCCTAAAAAATACTATTGTTAAAATACTTGACTTTTTGAAGGTTTCAAGTATAACCTCAGAATAAACATAAAATAAAACTATTTAGTTTATTTTGAGTCAAATTGTTGTTCTTGATATGTCATGGGTTTCAAACAAATAAACGATTAAAATGAAGATCTTTTTACATATTAAAATAGGCAGATCATTCAAGTAATTATATCAAACTAATAATTTATTTAATTAAATTAAAGCTTTTATCCAAATAATGGATATCAAATTCACTTTTTAAAGCAATGAAAATATTTTATATCAAATTAACAAATGTTTACAAAAATTTAATCAGTACAAAAATTGTGAATTTTAGTCCAATTCAAATTAAATTTGAGGGGTATAATTTAATTATGGTCATATGAATTATTTAAATTAATTAAGTGGCTTCAGTTTGCTTTAGAATTAAATCAGTTACGTATTTGGGAAATTAAAAAATAAATAAACAAGTAAAAGGTGTAGTTCCTAATTCATTAATCATATTATGTGTAATTCAAATTATGAGTAAACCAAAGTTGTAAGTTTTAAAAGTACTTGATTACAAATGAAGGGTAAAGAATTTTGCTTGCATTCCCCAGCCACAAAGAACAAAGGCACTCCCCTCAACCACACCTTCAGGCTTTCATTATTCAACTGACATTCTTGAAATTAAGGTATTATTGTATTGAACTCCCCATTTTACAAATAGAAGAATGAGACAAAGAGCTTCGTTAGACCAATGATAAAAACAATAAATAAAAAAAAGAAACTGCTTAGTAATAAATAAATATAAATGCATACAACATGTAGGTAGATCCATTCTTTGTGAACATAATTAATGCTTTGGTTGTTTGCTCTCTAAGCTCAGGTACTGACATTGTTCTCTCCAATGCGAGCAGGATTCCTTGAGAATGTAGAAGCTGGCAGGTTTTCTGGCCACTACCACTCAAATTTGTGACAGTTTGTAGAACAACATTCTAAAAAGAAGTTTACAGACCGTATTATCTAAATACTGATTTTCTATAACAATTAATATCACAATTAAGTAAGAATAATATACCATTAAATTGTGATTTAATCCTTGTAATATCGAGATCAGGTATGGTGTAGCGGCTTTAGCCAATTTGAAACATGTTTTTGAATCTCCCAGGGATAAGTTACAACAGCATTCTGCTGCAAGAAGTTGATCGAAAGAATTCTGGCCTATAATATAAAAAAACAGTAATAATAATACAATTACATAAGGAATTATACAAGTTCTTATAAGTGTAAATAAAACTCACTCATTAAATGTCCAACTAGAGAATGCAAAGCTCCTTCAACTTTCATAAATGTGACCATATGACAAGGATTCTGAATAAAGGAATTCTTTAAGTCTGTGAATGATTTTTCCTTATCCTTTGAGTTTGATGATAGAACATGGGCTGCTTTAATAATATCTTCTTCTTTATATTCTTCAGATATTTTGCTGTGACTTTGCTCTGCTACAAGTTTCCTTTGTTTGCTATACATGTCTTCCCTTCTCTTAACTCGTTCTGCATAATTATTTTCCCTAACGCGGTTCATAACTTCTTCAGCCGCTTCGTCACCCATTGTAGAAACACGTGAGTGAGAAGACGGGAAGCACAGAAAGGAAATACTTTGTTTAAACTATATTAACTGGCCTCTCATTGAGACGATTTCAAACAAAGGAGATAACACGTGCGGGAAATGAGAACCTCCCTCCCGTCAAATCCTCCCCCTCCCTTACATTATAGCCAATCACAGAGCAGTCTCCTTTGCCGGTAAAATACATACCCGTTCCCGCCAAATTATGAACATTGATCTTAAGTAGTAATTCTTAACTGTCCTTTCTAAAGTGTTACATTTTACACTATTTTGATTCAAATTAATTGATTGGACGTCTCTTTTCTTATAGGAAACAGCTATATTATATATAAACATTCTTTACTTTCTAAAAATACAAATATATTTGTTCTCAGCTTACATAGAGGTGAAATCAAATTCTTAAACAAAATACCTTTTAAATTAGATATTAATCATAAACTATACAATGTAATCTAAACTTTTTTCCTCTGCAAAAAGTGTAAATCAAAGACTTTAAATTATTGCAATAATAAGAATATCATTCAGATTCTAAAAAAAGTTTACTGCAATCTAAAATATGGAAATGGAGGAATTTTGAAATACTAAATTAACCTTGGATTGACTTCTAAAGTAATGACACTGTGGGGTAAATTTTACCCCATACTTTGAAAAAGTTAAAAAAATCTCTCAATGAATCAATTTTTTCTTTTCCTTTTTTTTTTTTTACAACAATGTACAGAAAAGCAACATCAAGAAATTCAAACCGTAATACATCTGTGCAATTTTTATTAAAATTCACAAAATAGCTAGGAAATGCTAGAACTCAATATTGTTCAAACGCCAAATAATTATCCTGAAAAAAATATATAACTAAACTGAAAATAATTTTCAAGAACAATAAACTAGAATCATGAAAAGCCATAAAAATAGGAATTTTATAAAAATACAATGTTGTGCCCTATTGAGACTCGTAAACATTCAACACATTTTGGTGCTCGGTAACGGCAGCACATCGCCCTTTTACACACAGAACACATCGTTTTCATCTTCTTGTCGTCCTTTCTGTCACAAAATGAACATTTCATGGGTTTATCCAAGGGAACGAAAGATGATGAAGGTCTATCAGAAGTTTATTCATCTCCCAAAACAACAAGCATCAGTGCCTTCGATGGTTTGGGTATGTTCTCCATTTGGGAACTAATTGCCACCTGAGTTTTCACCAGTTGTTAGCTCAAATCAAAGAGTTAATCTTTTCTGGGCAGTTTTCAGACCATTTTGTCACTAGGAAAGCTGTAACATAAAATTGATCGACCCGTGAAGATTAATCGGGTGAGCGAAAAAGTTATCCGTTAACTACACCGTGGGGTAAAAAATATCCCATAAACAACTGGCGACTGCTTCATGCAGCGATTATCAGACAAACTGGCTTATAGTAGGCTGTACCAGATAATGCATTTTCGAGTATTTAGGAAGAAGGAGGGAGTCTTTCTGATTTACAGAAATTAAGAAACATGCCAGAGAACAAAGTGTAGGGAATTTTTCACCCCACGGTGTCAATTCAGGGTTAAGATAAGAAATCAAATTTGGAAAAATATTTTCGGGTTAGCAATATTGTAGCCCATCATCAGGGTTATACCAGCAGTAGTTTTCAGGAATCAGCACACAATAACTGACCAATTGTAACTTATACAAAGACTCTGGAAGGACTCAGCTTGGAGCGAGGAATTGGCAGAAATGCTACTCAGGGCAGGGAAGGATTAGCCAAGTCTCCCCAGGTACAGCTGTCATGTATTCCACCAGTAGTCAACCAGTACGCTCAGTATAGGGTTAATAAATCTAAGCATTATTTAATGAATTTCTCAAAGCTCAAATAATGAATGGTTACATAGTTGCGTATAAGGCAATCTAAAAATTCATGAAACAGATTGGGAAACTCGATTTCCAAAAATATTCCATCAAGAATACTCCTCATATTTTGTGCATATAAGTTTTAGATTTATGGGATTAAAAAAAAATACTGATAAGGGAAAACTTTTATTGATAGAACATCTAAACATATTATCATGTACTTAATTTTATTTGCAATTATTGATATGTGATTGATGTGTTCTAAAAATAATTAACAGTTCATCATCTGATATTTTAACAAAGTAAGTAACAGAAGTGGTTTTTCAATGGTCAAATTGTAGTAAATGTACATAATGCCAATGATATGAAATAAAAAAAGAAACAATTAAAATAAATAATTTAAAATTATACAATATATACATACTTCTTAACAAAATTCATAACAAACAAAATCATTAATTTAAATTGAATTAATAAAATGTATATTCAATGTATTCTAGTTGTAATATGTACTACAAACGTTTTAAAATCTATGCTTATTTTTATAAAGGTTGATTTAAAAATTATCTTACTATCTGCATAAAATTTAAAATTAATTAACAAAGTCTCGTAATTAAAGCTGGATTTATTGAAAGTTTAAGAGTGAAAAAATGACGTATCTGATTTTTCTTTTAATGAGCATCATTTTTGTACAACTATGTGTACATTTGTACATTTTTTATGCACATGTATTTTTACAAGTTTTTATTTGGTAATGTCCATATTCTTATTTATTTATTAAAGAACTACATTATTGTAGTCAGACTTTTGAAAAGAATATGTTATCTGCCATTCAAAATAATTATACCTCATGATATATGCTAACCAACAATATTCCATTTAGGTAATTAAAATGGTTTAAGGTTAAATAAATTGATAGAAAATTCTTCAATCTATCAATACTAATCAAGCAAGATATAAAATTTAAAAATAACATTTAATTGAAGACATTAAAAAGAAATCATATTAATTTATAAATAGTCTTTTTTTTCATTTCTTATTGTTGTTTAAATGTATTTTGTATTAAGAAATTGAATTAGATTGTGAGTTTGATTCTGTCTGGGACTGATGAATTTCTTTTGAAAAAAATTAAAGGTGTCACCATTACCCTGATAAGAAAAGGGGGGCAACCTGTAGATAATCCACCCCCCCCCCCAAATAGTTAATATTAAAGGACCGTTTAACAATTACAATTAAATTATTGTGTTATTTTATGCAATGCCTGAATAGCAATTTTACAATAAAATTAAATTAACTTAAGTGTACTTTAGTACTAATTATCCCTGCATACCGCCCCATTATTATTTTTTTTTGTTTGTTTGTTTCTTAGCATAACCTGAAGATTATTTACAATTCAGATAAAAATAGTTAGTTAATACTTCATAACAGTTGAATATTTATCTTTGAAAGAACCCTTTTCCTAATTCCAACCGTATTACTGAGGTATAGACCAGTTTATTTCTTACTAGATACTACGGTATCAATGCCTTTTAGCACTTTCCTCCGAAGGAAAGTAGCTATTGAGGTTGGACTCATGACGGAATTTTTGAAAAATTTCTTCAAATCTTTATCGATCCTACCTAGTAGACACCGAAAATGACCCCCGTTAAAATTTATATATATCTATATATATATATATATATGCATATATATATACATATATATGTGTCTGTTAACACGATAGCGGCCAGAGTTTTTGTTTTTTCGTCACGAAACTTGGTATATAGCATTCAATTAGCAAACGATTGAACGAGTTCGTTAACCACCAAAGTCGGTCCACCGGAAGGGGGGGTTTACCCCGAACCCAAAACACTAATTTGACTATGTCAGCCGTAATATTTGTTATATTTCAACGAAACTTGGTATTCGTAGTGGTAATATAGAGAGAAAAGTGAGATATAAAAATGAACTAAATCGGTTCATTAGAAGGGGGGGTTTACTCCTGACCCACAATACCAATTCCACTACCAGCCGTGATTTTTGGTATATTTCAACGGAACTCGGTATTCGTAGTGGTAATCCACAGGTAAATAACTGTTGTAAAAATAAACTAAATAGGTTCATTAGGAGGGGGGGGGGTTTACTCCGGACCCACAATACCAATTCGCCACTACCAGCAGTGATTTTTTGTATATTTCGACGAAACTCGGCATTCGTAGTGGTAATCTACAGGTAATTATGTGTTGTAAAAATAAACTAAATCGGATCATTAGAAGGGGGGGTTTACTCCTGACCCAAATTCTTAATATACTCATACCGGTCGTAATTTCTGCTGTATTGTAACGAAACGCGGTATACGTCGTGGGTAACTCATGAGAAAGAAGTGTTGTAGAAATGAGCTGAATCGGTCAATCGGAAAGCGGGGGTTTAATTTGTAATATATTTCAATAGAAAAGCCCGTCAGACGTAGGTTCACAAAGCCGCCGCAAGGAGCGCTTTCTACCACTAGAGTGACTGTATCCTGTTCCTGCGTTAGATCAAAATAGGATAATATGAGGTTTTTTGTATTTATTACGAAGTGTAATAGGTACCATGTGTAAACATAACTCTGGAAGCAAATTATTAATTGATCAGTTACTCATTACAAATTTAAAAGAGAACTATTCATGTTTTTTATTTTATTTATGTAGGATATTTTAAGCAAATTGTTCTGGAAAGCAATCTACACTACTCAAATTCTGAGGAAAGTGCTTAGTTATGCAGCTCCTGCGTGACGGACTTTTTACAGTTTTTGTGGTAACATTTGTTATATACATAAGAACCTGATCGTGGTGCATGAGACAATCTTTTGAAATGTGGAATCACATTGGAGTAAAATTCATATTTCAAATTATTCATACTGCCATTCGTTTTGACTTGGGCAGTTCTATGTAATGTCGTGAAAGAGTTAATTTACAATATGCGGTCCAGCAATAAATAAGTAATTTACAATATTAGTGATCTTATTTAGTTAAAGTTTACAATATTACAATTTTTAAGTGAGGAGCCTGGTATCAAAGTTGGACAACTCCACTTTTGCTTTTACAGGAGAGGTAAAAAACCATATCTACTACCTGGTTGTTAGTATTATGGTGATTTGTTTATATGTCATTCTTAAAGGCCCCAAAATCACTTTTACAAAAGCATTGAAAAATTATATGAGTATTAAGGCCATAATTACACTTCAAAGAGTGGAATTGCCCATGTTTGAAACCAAGTCAAGGAGTTGTCTGTTTTTGAAGCCAGAGGGAGCCATTTTAAAATTTAATCTGTCCTCTTTTGCAACCAAACAATTATGAACTCGTTATCAATGAATTTATATTTTCTTTGTGTACACTTTAATGCATGAGGGTCATTATTTTAAATGTAATTATATCTAATGCATTAAAACAAAATCATATAAAAGCGGTCATATATTTAAAAATGACATGAATAAATTGTACTTAGATGCCGTTAGACAAAACTGAGGTTTTTTATTTATTCTTATCACAGTGTCTAACTGAATTTAAATTTAAATTATTCATTTTTTTTTTCTAAAACGGTCTAACGTTGATATCATTCCGCAGCTTCATTCTGTACTGTGAGGTTGCGGTACAACTGTAAACGGTCTGTTTCTTTCCAATTTTCTCCGAAGTGCTTGGCATTCAACCTTATGGATTTGCAGATTGCATGAATGCAAGCTTCTCATTGGCTACTGAAGGAGTTATTGTCATTTTTTTTAAACAAAACTATGATGGAATTGTCCATATTCTGATTCTGAACTGATCAAATACATGCTATTTTACCTAAGTTCTGTGCGTTTTTAATGCAGAAAAGTTGTAAAACCGAATGCAGCATAAAAATCTACTTAAGAATCGACCAAAATCTCAAAACAGAAAAAAATGGAGTTGTCCAACTTTGATACCAAGATCCTCAAGTAGTTTAATCATTGGTATTGTATAATACATGACAGGCCATACCTTTATTAAATTAATGGGTGCCTACCCATTAATTTAACTTTATTACTACCTAGTAATAAAGTTAAGAAATCCTTGCCATGTAAGAGTGAAAATAATTTTACAATTTCTTGACCTTTTGCTGAAAAACTTAAATAGTTTCATTTTTTTTTTTTTTTTTTTTTTTTAAATCTTTTCTTGGAAGCCTATTTAAAAAGTAAGACAAAATAAGGATGGTAATTACTCCAGGTAGGAACTCTAGTGTACAGATTTGTACAACTATTAAATAGACAATTTATTTTTATTTTTTAAAAATACTTGAAATAAATAAATACTTTTGTTGCAATTTAAGGAAAATATTATATCAAGTGTTTGATTCATTGTAACTCCAACCTGTTTTATTTCATTTGAAAATTTAGTGGTGAGTGGGGTATTTAGACAAAAAGTAGCACCCTACGAATATCAATAACTGTGAGTAAGAACTATTTTCTGTGAATAATTGTAATTGAGTTTTTGTTTTATTAATATAAAAAATCATGTTAAATTCATAACACTGGTTTTGTTCCCTATATCTCAAATATGTACATTAGAAAAATGAGCACGACCCTAACATTACAAACAGTATCACTGAGCCAATCAGCATTTGGGTGACTTTCAAACTTGTAGAGTGATTACACCCACTTTCTTTACAGCAGAAGACACAGAAGTATTCATCTTTAGACGTATCACAATGGTCTAGGCCAAGACCTTTATTAACCATGTCATCTAAAAAGCCACAAGGCCCAAGTCCACATTCTTTCTTCATTACAAAGCCCTTGGTTGCTGCAAAACAAAGATGATTATTAGAGTATCGGCAATAATTGTATTAATATAATGGTGTGAATAAAATACGTGCATTTTTACCTTTACATAAAAAGCTGAGAGTTACCTCAACTATTAAGTTTATTAACCAACTTTATATTGCAGAGGACCAAGTTGATAAAACCAGGTGTCAATGATAGTTATTAGATAACGGGAACTTAAGTACTTTACAGTGATTTAAAATTAAAATCTTAATAGTGTACCTAGGCTGTGACACTATGCCATCAATCTGAAGCTTTACCTTCCAAGGATTAATTGAATTGCCACACTGTGATTGCAGCATAATTATTAAAACCAGGAGTTCTGGGATCAGATCCCAACTAGTTAAATAAGTATTCTAAACCATAAAGATTTAAAGAGTTAATGGTCTGTCCATTATACAGTGTTTTAAGAAATTCATAAAATACTGAGAATGTTTTACATTTTTTTCTCTAAGAATGTTGCCACAGGATTGCCATCTTTTAATTTTCATTCTTGAGCATACGTTAAGTTACATTTAGATTTATTTTAATAAATAAAAAAAAACTTGTCCACGCATTTTTTAGCACTTTCCTCCGAAGGAAAGTAGCTATTGAGGTTGGACTCATGACGGAATTTTTGAAAAATTTCTTCAAATCTTTATCGATCCTACCTAGTAGACACCGAAAATGACCCCCGTTAAAATTTATATATATCTATATATATATATATATATGCATATATATATACATATATATGTGTCTGTTAACACGATAGCGGCCAGAGTTTTTGTTTTTTCGTCACGAAACTTGGTATATAGCATTCAATTAGCAAACGATTGAACGAGTTCGTTAACCACCAAAGTCGGTCCACCGGAAGGGGGGGTTTACCCCGAACCCAAAACACTAATTTGACTATGTCAGCCGTAATATTTGTTATATTTCAACGAAACTTGGTATTCGTAGTGGTAATATAGAGAGAAAAGTGAGATATAAAAATGAACTAAATCGGTTCATTAGAAGGGGGGGTTTACTCCTGACCCACAATACCAATTCCACTACCAGCCGTGATTTTTGGTATATTTCAACGGAACTCGGTATTCGTAGTGGTAATCCACAGGTAAATAACTGTTGTAAAAATAAACTAAATAGGTTCATTAGGAGGGGGGGGGGGGGGTTTACTCCGGACCCACAATACCAATTCGCCACTACCAGCAGTGATTTTTTGTATATTTCGACGAAACTCGGCATTCGTAGTGGTAATCTACAGGTAATTATGTGTTGTAAAAATAAACTAAATCGGATCATTAGAAGGGGGGGTTTACTCCTGACCCAAATTCTTAATATACTCATACCGGTCGTAATTTCTGCTGTATTGTAACGAAACGCGGTATACGTCGTGGGTAACTCATGAGAAAGAAGTGTTGTAGAAATGAGCTGAATCGGTCAATCGGAAAGCGGGGGTTTAATTTGTAATATATTTCAATAGAAAAGCCCGTCAGACGTAGGTTCACAAAGCCGCCGCAAGGAGCGCTTTCTACCACTAGAGTGACTGTATCCTGTTCCTGCGTTAGATCAAAATAGGATAATATGAGGTTTTTTGTATTTATTACGAAGTGTAATAGGTACCATGTGTAAACATAACTCTGGAAGCAAATTATTAATTGATCAGTTACTCATTACAAATTTAAAAGAGAACTATTCATGTTTTTTATTTTATTTATGTAGGATATTTTAAGCAAATTGTTCTGGAAAGCAATCTACACTACTCAAATTCTGAGGAAAGTGCTTAGTTATGCAGCTCCTGCGTGACGGACTTTTTTATATTTTATTTTTGATTCGTTGTTAATATGAATAGGTTTATAGCGGCACCCCTGTCACGTTTTAGTTTTCACTAATAGCAACACTGGAGAGGATTTTGCTAGGTTAAGGGACAACACTGGACATTTTAACCAGTCGGTGTCTGGCGCTCCGCTTTTGTACTTATACTGCGTAATTTGCGATAGGTGAATCGGACTCCATTGCGTTACAGTGCTTGAGTCTGATAAATCAGCCACATGCAGCTAAAGTTTATTACTCTTTTTGTTAAACTGCCCATTGAAGATTTTCTATACTCTAAAAGAAATCGTTAAATTATAAGGCCTTGAAATTGAAAGTAATTTGCGAACTTGATCTAAGAACAGATTCTTATCATATTTCTGAACGACAAACGTATATAATCGTTTATTTGATCAGGAGGATCTTCTTATCATCAACAAGACTGCTGATAATGAGGACAGGGCCCCCACTTCTCAGAACCGGGCCCCCCACTTCTCAGAGCCAAACGGAACATTCAAGTACTATGCTATAGGACTTTGGACATTTTAAAATTATTTTCATCTTGAGTTTTGAGCGAGATGAGAATAAAAGCCGACAATCGGTGCAGCAAAGGTCACTTTCGGTACTTCTAGTTTTATTACGACTCCTAATGAAATATACTATCCTGGGACTGCACTTGTTTAGTCGTTTATGTACATTAAAAAAATATAGCTCCAATTCAAATAAATATAGGCTACGCCCGTCTATATTTCTAAACCCCATCCTTTTTACAAGCTCATAACCTATACATTTTTTCCAATTAGGGAAGCCCGGCCAGGGCCCCCACGGCGCCCGCGCCCGGGACAACAGTACCCGGCTGTCCCCCCCATGTGGCTGCCCTGAATGAGGATATACGGAAAGCATATGCTGAGAAGCTGCGTAAATATTAAGATTTGGACATTGAGTTGAAAAATCTCTACAAATTGGATTCCGCTAGAATAAATGCAGTTATATCCGCCAATGGCTTGATTCCGAACACAACAGTGAGTGCCACCAAATATCTCAAGCTCACGGACGAGCTCATTATATTGTCGAAAAAAGCAGTACAGCACCATTCTGCTAGAATCTCGAGACATTTTTTAAATGGACATAATTAAAACAAAAATAAATAATAGAAAAATAAATAATTTTTATTGATTAGAAACATCCCTCCACAACCCGAGATACCTTCCCCATAATAATAAAAATATACTGCTTATACAATTTAATAACAAACTCATAATTTAAAATTAAATTATTCATTTTTTTTTTCTAAAACATATAGTGAATATGTGTACAAAAAAAAAAATGAAATCAGATTACCGTCTTTTGATATGTGCGTTACACACCGGTCCTTGTTTTCTGGACAAGGTAAGAGAGCTTCTTCAGGGCATTGTTCTGCTATTGTCTTTGTACACTGGTAACAAGAAAGATTTCCCTCTCCTGCCACATAAGCTGAAAACAATAATATATTAAGAATTTTTTGTTACTACTCGATGATGGAGGTTTGTGGTATTTATATCAATTATAATTTTAAATTAATTTACTATTTATTTTTATGAACGTTATTCCGTTTTTGTTTTTTTTTTAATTTATGGGTTTTATTTCTTGCTTCATTGTTGGTAACATAAATACCTATAACGTTGTAGAGTCCTGTGTTTTTGCGAAAGCTTAGTATATTATTTGGAAGATTCAGCTTCAGCAATATGTCATTTTGTCTTAGCACATATTGTATCATTTTACTATCTTGATCACATGATTGTCGTCTTGACAGTATGGGGGAAGTCCTAAATTATACAATGGGTTTCCAATAATGCCAAGAAGGTCATTAACCCTCCGTCGAGAGAGAGTTACACCGTCCACCAGGACCCCACTTACATTTTTGGTAGTAACGTGCTAATAGTCCATAAGACCATCTTCAAAAAATATTCAATCAATTTGTAGGTGTCTGTGAAGATACCCTCCAAATATGGAGCCTCAGGTTCCAAAATCGTGGTTGTAGGATTTGAAATTGCATTTCAGAAAGACAATAACACAGAAAAATGGGATAATAGTCTCTGAAATGTTTAATACATTTTTATATTTGAACAAAAGAAGGAACTTGAGTTAACGAAGAACAGATTTTTTTGAGAAACCATTACTTCATAATCCTCACATTAACTCAGGAGGCTCAGGAAAGCTGTATGCAAGATTTTTCAAAAAATCTTGTCGAAATGATTTTTTTCCTGCTAAGATGTATAAAACCCAGCTGTTTGTTCCCATTATGTCAAGTATCCCATAGAAATGTTTCATTGGGCAACGACAAAAGTACCTCTTTGTTGCGTAAGTGTGACACATTCTGACTAAACAATCAACTCTTTTCGTCAGATTGTAAAATTCGACAAATTCAGTTGTATCTTGATTGCAGTTACTTCCATGTTGCAAACTAATGAAAATGGAAAAAGGAAATATATGTAAATATCCTAAAAAAAAACTATCACGGAAGCCCACGTGGGGTCCGCTCTGACCCCAAAGCCGTTTTTCAACAAAAAATAATCAATTCGAAGGATGGACTATCCCTTAAGAGCGATTTAACTCTGCCGATCTCCGGAGCACTAGTTATTAGGAAGCTACTCAAAGAACAGAAAGGTAGAGATACGGTGGCTATAAGGGAGGGGGGAAATAGTGTGCATGGGGTCCGCCTAGACCCCAACTGGTCGACGGAGGGTTAAGAATATTTTCTCTGGCACCATTATGCTTCTGAATGAAGGCGTGGATACTTGTGTGTTTGTAACCTGTCTAATATCGCGTGTTACATGGGCTTATTTAAGGGAGGGCTGCAGCCCCCCCCCCCCCCGAGATTTTGTTTTGTTGAGAACATTTCATGTAAAAAGCCTATAACAACGAAAAATGTCTTCACCATTTAACCCGGTCTACTGGGTGTCCAGAGGACTTTAAAACTCACCTTTTTACACTAAAATATTTAAACTTTTCCCTACACCCCAAAATGCCTAGGTGCTCCCAGCCCCCCCCCCCCCGAAATTATTTTCTATATACGCTAGTGGCATGTTACCTTCGTATAATGACAAATTCATGACTCCCCTGGGTAATCTAGATTCTGGTAATTTCCGACCCAGTACCTAATGGAATCACGAGCAATGAAGTTTTGAATTATCCTTACTGATGAGAGATAAACGAGCGGCTGAGTAGATAAATCGAATTGTGTTCATCGAACCTAAAGAGGTAAGGAAATGAAAAACGGAGAGACTCCAGTCGACAGCAGGAAATTCGATAACCTGCTTCAGGTATTTCTGTATTCACCAGCCTTGCCTTCGATAAGTGGTTCACTGCGTTTTCGCTACACTACGTCAATATGACATTTTGTAGGGGATGCCTCATCGCGATATCGAAAAAAAACTGTTCAAAATTAACTGTTCATTGTTTTACTTTAATAACCAATAAAATGACAATGATATTAGAAAATAAAATCTTTAGTGCGCGTCAACGATTTGAACCCAGGTTCCAGCATATTAGTCGAGTGCTCTACCGCTGAACTAACCTGGCCCCAAATATACACACACATATACACACACACATACACACACACACATATATATATATATATATATATATATATATATATATATATATATATATATATGTATATATATATATATATATTCATTTATTTTATGGGAGCTCCGTAACAGTGGCGATGAGCTCATTGGGACGACAGAAGAAAGGTCCGTTAAATATTAGCCAGTTTGTCCAATAAAATATAATGAAAAATCAAAGAGAAAAACAAGATGGTGATATTAAATAAAACCAAATTTGGTTTATATTTAAAATTGTTATATATATTCAAATTTATAACTTATAGTTATACCTTTGAATATAAGTGTGCTGCTTTTAAGTGTGTTAGGAGTATATGGATATACGGGCTACCTTCAGTAAGTCCTGTAAGTTGTAAGGAATTGTCAAATCGTGCGTTGTCTACAGTCTGTCAGTATATGTTTAAAAGTTAGAGCTCTGTTACACTGTCTACACGTTGGTCTTTCTTTTCTGACCAGGAAGCATGAGTGGGTAAGTCGAGTATGGCCTATCCGAAGCCTGGATAAAAATTACTTCGTCCTGACGAGAAAATTGTTCTGTTTTCCAAGTTCTTGTCGTGTTCTTAATTTCTTTTAATTTGCATGTACTCTCCCATTCATACAGTGTCTTAGTTCATATTGATTTGCTTAAATCGGATGAAGTATATTTATGTCTGGTATAGGTCGGTTCGTTGCTAGTTTTGCCTGTCGGTCTACAGCTGTACTCATGTCGATGTCTTCGTGTCCTGCTACCCATAGCAGCGTAATGGGTTTGTTTTTACTTTGTAGAATGTTAATGTGTGTAAATATGTTCTCGATAACTGGATGTTTGCTGTAAATCGTATATAAATATATATATATATATATATATATATATATATATATATACACACACACGAGTGGATATGTGTACAGAAATCCGCTCTTTAGTGATACAATTTTATTTAATGTCGACGATTAAAACAGGCCACGAAAAAACATTTCGTTCCGATTTATTTACATCTAATGTTACTGACACGGCTTTTGTCTCTATTGGTAGATTTGCAGCTTAATATTTCGACGGTAGTCATCAGGGCAGTGTTGTCCATACCTCGTAGCTACTTTCTTAACTGTCTATCCTAAGCAAACCGGTCGATAGTCACATGGAAGTAGGTAAACACACTTGTCTTGATGGCTTTGTTAATCTTTTGCCGATCAGAGCCAGTGGCTTCAGGTCGAAAAGGAGCGTCTACTCCTCGATTAATTAAGAGTGCCTATCGTATCGCTTAATCATCGCACGTATGGCAGTGTGACACTTGACTTATTTTTTTCACCACTCTATCCACCTTTGTTTTCTTTTTAATACACCTACCTGCTTTGTCAACCACCCTCCGCTTGTCTGGATCCAGAAGCTACTAGCCTATAGACTAATCCAACATTCTCCTCAATTACCTTAAGGGATCTAAAAATTGCTATTGAAATTCATCAAAATTTATACAATACTGTATTTATTTTTATTTCATTTTTCCCCTGATCGTATTGTATTTTAATTGTTAGTTGAAAAGAAATTTTGAAGAGAAGGAGCGCAATAAGGTTCTGGATCGACTATCTTAAGCACTGTTGTTTTAGAAATAATTATGATTCCAGGAATATTAATTGATATTTTCATTTTTCCACTACCTTAACACAAAAACTTACAAATATACAATCAAGCAAGGTGGTTCCCTAGTGAGACCAAGTTCAGAAGATGCTGTTCATTGTGTTTTCGCCGAATTAGCGGAACACTGATTAAATGAATAAAATAATTTTTCAACGGCGTACTAGCCTATCGGAAACATTTTTGGCAATTTCATTGAAATTTTCACTCTTTTATTGCACGGTAAAACTGATCAGGCAATTTTCTATTAATTATATTTCAATTAAAGTATAGCAATAGAAAAAGTAAACAGATATCCTTATTTAACTTTCATTATAGTTTTATTTCTTTCAGGATGACCAAGGTGCTGGAACCTGCTACAATGGAGTGTTAAGCTATCAGGTGAGGCGTGAATTCATTAACTCGCCTCAATACTTCGGATAGGATTTCTAAAAATAACTGGTTCATTTAAAAAAGGTAAAATTCTATAGCGAAAACCTCTAGCAATCAGACAAGTTTTTCGCTTCTTCATCAAGTTTATAACCACAGGCAGCGCGGTTTCTCGCACTAGCCTAGAAGAATACTGTTCTAGCCTATAGTATTGAAGTTGGTTCTGTACAATACAAAAAGTACAAATTTAGTGGCGGGCAGTATAAAACAACATTAACGCAAAAGATTTAGGTCACAGGAAAAAGCAATTTTTTAGTATTGGTCATTCTAAGCTTATGGACACATAATGACTTAATATGACGTACAAACATGTAGAAAGTGCAATGCACTGCTAACTGTAAGATATATTGTTGAATCATACCTGTTGGTGAAGATCGTCGTAGCTGGCAATGGTGAAGGTTCGGTGGCCGTGAGTGTTAAAGTGTGAGCACTTAACACTCCGTGCCAAAGGTCGTTGGTTCGATTCCCATATGGGGTGGTGGCTTTTCTTTAGATAATAAGAAAATGCATCAGCCATATCCTGGCTAGAAAAGGGTGGTAACCTATAGATTACCCCTCCAAAAATTCGTAGTTAATAATAATGGACGTTAAAATTAAAATAATAATAATAATAAATAACTGGCAATGGTGAGAGTACACTGAGATAATATACCTGACTCAGTACTACCTCAACAGTGGCTTGTTAATGACTAGGGACCGGATTCTTAGGTTTTCAACTATTTTTTCCTTTCTGTTAAAAATGATAATGATCGTTTTTTTATATGATTCGCGTCGTGTAGTATCATTCATGCAAATTTGGAAGAACCTAAAAAAAAACTATTCAGGATGATATCACCTAAAAAACGATGAAATGACCTAGACAGACCTAAACTTTAAAATAGAAAATACAATTCAATGATTGATTGATTTCCTGGATCAAACAAATTTTCTTAAAAGCATCTTTCCGTATCCAAACGTTCAGGGATTCCTGTATTTTACTAGGAGTGTCGCTTCTACAAGAAAACATTTTAACACGATGGGGAAAAAATAAAAACAGTTGTTGACGCTTTGGATATGAATGAAGTAGCTGCCATTTCTAAGGCTTCTATGTCCCTCCAGACCAACGAGATTCGTGGTGCATAAAAAAAAAAAAAAAAACTCGTATTTCCGTTTTATTTTTATTTGCTCTTCTTCTTTTTTTTTTTCTTTTTTTCCCCCTTCTCAATATACTATTCTATAAAATAATGTTATTTGTTGTTTACTTTGATGTCACTATTTATATACTTATTAATTTATCAATGATAAATTAATCAAAATTATTAATGATAAATTATAATACGTTGAACTTATTTTTCGAACCTATTGAAACATTTTTATCTCCTAAAAAAACCTGAAATGGATTTTAAATAAAAACCTAAAAAAGACCTATTTTTAGACCTATTGAAACATTTTTATCACCTAAAAAAACCTAAAATGGAGTTTTAAATATAAACCTAAAAGGACCTATTATGCCTGTTGGAAAAACCTAATTTGATGCTTATTTTATCCCTAATAATGACTTACTTACGTCGAAAGTGCTCGCCCACAGTACTCGCACCGATGCCAGTGACGACGGTCTTCACCAACAGGTATGATAACAGTGTATTTACTGAATGACCAAACCCCTTAGATTATTTATGTCTTTGCGCCGTAAAAAGAAAACAAAAAAAAAAAAAAAAAAAAAATGTCAGCAACATGTACTTTTTCCGAAATTATATTTGTTTTCTTTCGGTGTGATTATTGCAACTTATTCGTTACTAATCATTATTTTGTCTTAAAAAGTATGCAAATAGCCTTCGTTTCGGTCAAGCATTATTAATAAATAATATTAAAACTCCTGCTGGAGCTATCTGGGAAATTCGGAAGGAAAACGAATACATTAGAAGTTTACATTAGAAAAATAATTCTGCTCTACATGTCATCTCATTAAAACGAAAAATCAAAACTGTTAGATCTTTATTATTCTCATATTAACCATGCAGGACTATAGGATTGGGAAGCATGTTCATTTAATATGAAAAATGTCATTCTTGTTCAAAATAGTTATATATGGATTTACTTCACTTTGTATGGCACAAATAGTTGTAACCTGTTCATAACCCGCCCTGAATTTGTCTTGAGAACTTAAGAAAAACAACCCACAATTTCATAGAGCAATTATGTCCAAAAAACGTTTTGAAAAGCCAGTTCAGGTCAAATCCTTTGTTTATCCATTCTAACTGTTGATACTGCTTGATGCTGTTTACTCTCACACACAAAAAAAGGTCAAGGTCACCATCAAACTTTCTTCAATATATTTACTTTTGATAGTTTGTGTATTGTTATATAATTTTGTGTATTATAATTTCAAACTGCTGTCTCAAAGCGTGATGTTTTTAGAAATAGTATTTATATTTTAAAATTGCTTTGGTTTCTTGTAAACCACGAAGAGCGTTCCACCTGAATATAATCCTTGTTTCTCTTGGCGTACTCTCGATAATCAACAGATTATTGCGATGGAGTACAATTATTGTTCTGTGATTATATTAATTAAACCCGACTTACCGGCAAGGAGAAAGAGAGCCAGAAAGAAGGAGAGTGTCATAGCTGGTCCATGTCTGCCGGACTATCTGCCTGCATCTGAGAGCTATAGCGCCGGCGCTCTGGACCAATACTCCTGAAATTCAATAGCAAAACAGCTGTTTCTGCTTTCCTTAAATCTCAGCACGACATCCTGCTTCGAGTAAAGGGTCGTTGAATGAAGAGGATCCCTGACACATTGTTGACAATCTACAGAAAACTTTGCCCCATTCATAAAAAGTCCGACTCGCAGGAACTGCGTCATCTTAGCGCGGTTCCATTCATATCCCTAGTGTTATTTTGTAGACTTAGAATAGAAACAGTTATTACTTTGTTTGCATCATTCCTAATGTAAACAAATATGAAAAAAAAAACAAAAAAAAAAAAAAAAAAAAAAACATGACTTTCGGCTAGGGATGAAACTATCCTAAGCAGAAATTACTCTTTCTGCCGTCCCAAGTTTCGGTCTACGAAGACTCTTCTACGAATATATTTCTAATTTACTTAACTTGCAGTGCAAACATATCCATTTTACTTTTAAATGCAATTAAAAAAAATAAAATTGTACATGAAAATGAGAAAGTAGTGCTATTTTTTATTGAACTACGGCCACATTCAACCACAAAATATAATTATATTTCTAGTACAGAATTTGGCTGCATGACTTCCTACTGTCCTAGAATGCTTGATGAGAACAATGAATCTTGATTTATGAAGTGCAATACCAGCCTACCTGAACCGGCCTACTACCTCGACCCGGACTGACTCTACACAGAGAATATTTACGTTTTCAGTTCTGTTACAGGTTCAAAGAATTTGTATTTATTCCCCTGTTTTATTGAGAAATACATCCTCCTCCTAGAAGCAATAACAAAATAACAAGAAATAAAAACAGACAAAAAGAACCGTATAAATTACCTAAATCAATTATCGTTTATCAAACTTCTAAGTTATATGTACTTATTTCTCCGTTTGACATCGCCTAATCAAAACTTTCTTCAGAACCTGTTTTCTAGAGCATTTAGTAAGCTTTCGAATGGAAACAATCCGTTTACCAAGATTCTCAACGGTTTTCGAGATACTAACGAAAGTATAAAAGGTTACCAAAACTTTTCTTGTCTGTTAATAAAATATTTTATTCTAACCCTTCCTTTACTCCAAACGTAACTAAAATTTCAACATATTAGTGTTGATACAATTCGAACATGCAGAAAATGTTTCAACTGAATCCCATAATTCTAAGTACCAAAATCAAAGACAAAAAGAACAGTTCGAATAAGCGGAATCAATTACTTTAAAGTTTTAAGCACTTATTTCTCCGATTGACATCGCCTAATCAAAACTTTCATCAGAACCATTTTTGAAGAGCATTAAGTGAGCTTTCTAATGGTCATCTTCCGTTTCCAATGATTCTCAACCATTTTCGAGATATTAAGGAAAGTATACAAAGTTACCAACACGTTTTATGTCTGTTAATAAAATATTTTATTCTAACCCTTCCTAAACTCCAAACGTAACAAAAATTTCAACATATTAGTTTTAATGAAAGTAGAACATGCAGAAAATGTTTCAACTGAATCCCATGATTCTAAGTACCCAAACCAAAAACGGTATTCAAAAACTATTTTTCCAATTTTCTCGAAAACGGTTAAAGCTATCGCCTTGAAAATGGTTTCATTCGTTTTCCTAGCCCAAGAAGCCTATAAAACGAGTACTTACAAGCTTATGAACTCAAAAACGTAAGCGTTACGATTTTTTTTGCGCGAATTTCGCCCCAAACGCCATCTTCCAGTGGGCGGATTCTGCTGGCTAACGAACTTGACCTTTCAAATTAGACGACGGATTTTCGTACCAAATTTCATCACAATCAGACCATTCGTCTTCTATTTAGAGAGCGAACAGACAATATATATATATATATATATATATATATATATATATATATATATATATATATATATATATATATATAATAAATATATACATATATATATATATACAAATTTGAACCACCGTTATTTTCGGTTTCTAGGGGTTCTGAAACGCAAAATTTTCTAGTCGGCACTTCCGGATTGTTTCATTGTATCAACCTTATAAGCGGGGTTCCTCCCTATGGGGGAGGGAGGAACCGCGCTAAAAACCATCTTTAGAAATTCAGGTGCTTATACATAAATATAAAGTCCGACTCGCATAAATTGCGTCATCTTAGCGCGTTTCCGTTTATATCCCTAGTGACATTAGTAAAGGAATAGATGCAGGTTTTGATCATTCGTAAAAAATATAAAATGAAATCTCAAAGAGAAAGAATATTTTAACCACCACAACGGTAAACTAACTGAATATAGCAGAAACTACTCTATCCTCTTTGTCAACCTTCGCTCTAGGAAAACACCATTAACAATACGTTTCTCACTTTCTTCCATTGTTTTACTTAAATGCCTATTTTACTGTTGAATTTAATTTAAAAAAAAAAAAAAAAAAAAAAAAAAAAAACAGAGACAAAAAATCGTTAAAAAATCAAAACATGCAGTAGCTGCGTCATTCACTGAAACGTCAAGCAACTCCAGGTCCTGGCCTTTTTAGCGCGGTTCCTCCCTCCCCCATAGGGAGGAACCCCGCTTATAAGGTTGATACAATGAAACAATCCGGAAGTGCCGACAAGAAAATTTCGCGTTTCAGAACCCCTAGAGACCGAAAATAACGGTGGTTCAAATTTGCATATATATATATATATATATATATATATATATATATATATGTATATATTTATTTATATATATATATATATATATATATATATATATATATATATATATATATATATATATATTTGTCTGTTCGCTCATTTCTGGCTTCCCTGACGGTCCGATTTTGATGAAATTTGGTACAAAAATCAGTCGTCCAATTTGAAAGGTCAAGTTCGTTAACCAGCAAAATCCGCCCACTGGAAGATGGCGTTTGGGGCGAAATTCGCGCAGAAAAAATCGTAACGCTTACGTTTTTGAGTTCATAAGCTTGTAAGTACTCTTTTTATAGGCTTCTTGGGCTAGGAAAACGAATGAAACCATTTTCAAGGCGATAGCTTTAACCGTTTTCGAGAAAATTGGAAAAATAGTTTTTGAACACCGTTTTTGGTTTGGGTACTTAGAATCACGGGATTCAGTTGAAACATTATCTGCATGTTCTACTTTCATTAAAACTAATATGTTGAAAGTTATGTTACGTTTGGAGTTAAGGAAGGGTTAGAATAAAATATTTTATGAACAGACATGAAAAGTTTTGGGAACTTCGTATACTTTCATTAATATCTCGAACACGGTTGGGAAATCGTGGTAAGTGGATAGAAACTATTTGAAAGATTACTGAATTCTCTACAAAAATGATTCTAAAACTATTTTTGATTAGGTTATGTCAATCGGAGAAATAAGTGCTTAAAACTTCAAATACGTCTGTTTTGTTCTTATGAACGGGTTTTTGTCGTTCTTTTTGTAATTTTTGTCTCTTTCCCTTGGTTTTTTATTGCTTTTTATTTTTGTAATTTATTATGTTAGGAAAATGTATTTGTTTGAAAAACAGGATAGGAAAAATTAGACCAATTTTCTGTTGCTAGAAATAATGAAAATTTTGGGAACTTCGTATACTTTCATTAATATCTCGAAAACGGTTCAAAATCTTGGGAAGCGAAAGGTTACCATTCGAAAGCTTACTAAATGCTCTACAAAAAATGTTCTGACGAAAGTTTTAATTAGGCGATGTCAATCGGAGAAATAAGTGCTTAAACCATTAAAATAATTGATTTCGTTTATTCGAACGGTTTTTTTGTCTGTTTTTATTCCTTGTTATTTCTTAATTGCTTATAGATGGATAATGTATTTTACAATAAAACTAGGTAAGTAAAATAACAAAACAATTTATTGTTAGAAATATAGATTTCCTAGATTCCAAGACCTTGTAACTAGCGGGACCCTTTCAAGTGTTGACCGACCCTTCCAGGTAAGATCGTAAATCAAGACCTTTCGAGACTGGTGGAACCAAAATAATAACTGCTTCTATTTTAATCTTAAGGCGATTCGCCAAAGTTGCGAAGCCTTATCAATAAATAAATATTTTAATCTTTCCAAATTAGACTAGGGATAAGAAAGGAACCGCGCTAAGATGAAGCAGTTCCTGCGAGTCGGACTTTTTTGTTAGTAATTTATTAGACTTTCGAATGACCACCTTTCAATGTACCACGATTTTTCAACCGTTTAAAAAAATAAGAATCTAGTGTTCAGTGTTAATATATATATATATATATATATATATATATATATATATATATATATATATATATATATATATATATATATATATATATATATATAAGTGGTGTTTTGGGGGGGGGGAGAAAACTAATTTAAAAGTTATTATAGAAAAAGTTGATTTGAAAAGTTTATATTATATTTTCATTATATCTCAGGGTTCATTTAATATTACCAAACTCACCACATACGGATTTATGAATAAAACCATTTGAATAATTAAATTAATTTAATAAATTTCCTGAAAGAAAAGCAAGAGAAATATATTATTAGAACCACTTCTTACCATCTGTCCTTTTATGTGTTGAGACCATATTACATACCAGGAGAAAGGTTCAGAGTAAATAATAAAAAATATAAAATTTATGATTTGGCATGGCTGTGATATAAAAAAGAAAAGTTGCTTGACTCACATACTTGTATCAATGTTTGGGCATTAAAGAAAAATTAGCACATAATTGAAATATTAAACTTATATATTAAAATATAAATATTGGCCATTATGAAATTTTTTGCTAGCTTTTGAATTTAATTGAAGATTGGCAGTTAACGAGTTATACTCAGCTTATGATACCGATGATGTTCTGGAAGTGAAGAGGCAGACTGGTTGTAGTTATGTCGGCATGTTGAGGAGAATGATGGTTGGCTGCTAGATCATGGAGTGGTGTCTGGCCATCAAGATGGAGTGAGAGCTTGGTGTCGGCCGTCAGCTGGTTCTGCAAGGAGATCGTGTGCCCTTCGTCTCTGGTGCTCGAATGAGATCGAGTGGTGGGGGAGGCCCTTTTTATAGGCGTTACTCCCACCATACCAAGGAAGTTTGTCTTCAGCGATCGCCACCTGGATGTTCAAAGGGCATTTTTGGAAGCACCTCTATTCTTATCTTCCTGGGAAACTTGTACCTATACCTTATCGCTCCTAGCCGAGACATTTGGACTCTTCTTTTATTTCACACTGCCTTTATAAAAAAAAAAAAAAAATACTGCCAAGCTAAGCACTGCCAATTGCTATCCCTTTTATTACTCTTATTTATTTAATTGGTTGACAAAAGATAATATTTGTGATGGACTTATGGAATATAACTTAGCCTTTATTTTGAATAGGAATGCTACTCTTTTCTATGCCAGAAACTGACTCTTTCTAGAGCACCCCCTTTTAGATCATTACAATATATATATTGTAATACTTCCTCTCTCCGAAACGTAACCAATATTGCTATATCTTATTTTGGATGGGTATCAGAGACGTGACAAAATCAAAAGGATGAAAAAAAGGCCGAAATTTCCACAGATGTTTTCGGCCTGTGGAAATTTCGGCCTTTTTTCATCCTTATGAATATCAATTTCCACCATCCAGCAACTCCAACAATGTGACAAAATGTTCAACTCAATCCATTGTTTTGACGTGCCCGAAACCAAAATTCTAGTTTTCTTTGTTTTGTTTTTTTTTCAAATAGTTTTGAAAATGATTAAATTCGATTCCTCTCAACAAAATGCCTACATAAGGCAAAAACCGTACGTGCTACGATTTTTCCCAGTTTTTACCGCAAAAACAGTAATCCAAAAGACGGGGTTTGCTCCCGAACTTTTCCTTCTGTTCATGAAAAGTTCCCAAGTATTATTGCGTTAAAATCTGAATTCACCCCAGCCTTTAATAAATTCATCAATGGGTACCTTGGATACTAATGACTCTAGAAGTCGAAGCAGCCAAGGGGAAAATCAGGTGGCCGGAGCATAGTACTGACCACACTATCTCCCTAGTGTGCCGTATGGTCGTGAATCAGATACCTCTATAGTATCTGCCCCTCGTGGCCTGTTACGGGACTTATTTTTTTTTTTTTTTACACCGCAACAAAAAATGAATATTACCTAAAATAAACTGCAGCTCTCTGATTCAACTTGTATAGGGCTTATTGAAGACATTCTCAAATGTCCCGTTGATAATGTAATACATAACCTGAGAAACTGCAAGTTGTTGTAGCTTGGCTTTCAATTTCAGAACGGACATTTCAGCAACATCACCAATGCTCAAGATTTGTTAGATATTGTACGAAAACACTTAATCTTTGAAGCCTTTTTGAAATTCCTTTGAATAAATCAAACTCGAGGCACGGTTTGCCTTGATACTATATGCAATTTTGTAAGTTATAGGGTTGTAGAGCATTACATTCCCTTCAATCATATATATTACTTTACTATTTTATGTATTTTCCTTCAACCGTTAAAACAATTTCAGTGTTCATCGAGAAATCTGAAATTTGGAAATTGAATATTCCTAATGAAATATGTTCTATGAGAGCCTCTATTATTCTCCCCCTTGCATCAGTAGTGGAGGAATGCCAAAGGGTATTATGACAATGAAAGTCGCCTAATATGAAGACTGGAGAGTGTAACTGATGAAACAAACCTTCTAATTGTGAGTAATTGATCTGTGCATTTAGTGGTAAGTAGAGTGAGCAGACAGAGAAAGATTCGGGGCCAAGAATATATATATATATATATATATATATATATATATATATATATATATATATATATATATATATGTGTGTGTGTGTGTCTGTTTGCTCCAGCTCAAAAATGGATTGATTATGATGAAATTTGGAAATTAGAAAAATACTTTGACTAATTTCAAAGGTCGAGTTAATATTTTATTTAAAGAAGTATATTGGAGTACGCAATAACGGAGACTAAAGGAAATTACTGCCCAGCCGCTCTGTACATAGCCCGTACCACTCTACCTAAGGTTCCTGTCTTCAGATAGGCTGATAGATTAGATTCAGCTCCTGAAGATGTGTCTATAGAACATGAAACTAGTAGAGAAATATAGATGTTTTACTTGTAGATTTGTTTTTATTGATTGACCTTCTACATATTTAGTTATTTGAGTTGAGATTTCAGGTGATGCAAATCATTTCATAACCTATTAAAGTCTGTTGTCATATCTGTTAGTGGAGACCGTCTTCACTGGCATGCAGTGAAGAGTACTGCCGGCGAGCGTTTCGATGTTAGTACGCCTTTATCAAGCCTCTGTTGAGGTAGTACTCTAAAGCCTCGCTGAGGTGGGTCTGTAATGTCAGGCAACTCTTACCATTACCAGTGACGACGGTCTTCACCAACAGGTATGACAACAGTATTTACAGCCGGACGTAACCTCTTAAAGTCTGTTTACTTATCATATTTCAAAGGATATTCCCACCTGGACCACCTATAATGAACAAATAGTAATAGGAGTTTGATAGTATGGGAAAGAATAATTCATAATGTATATTCTAAACAATCATTTATTCTGATCAATTATAATTCATTTTGTATTGGATCATGTACAGAGATTTATTGGTAGTTTATGATCACTGACCAAATCAATAAACACTGAGAGGCATGTTTCCTGCTTTCTTATGCCTGGGTAAGTATGAAAAGTGACCAAATTATCTGTAAGCGTTTACAAGTATATATAACAGAAACGATTGAAATAAATAAATAAAAAGACAAGTGACTTAGCCTGTTTACAATCACCCATTCAAAATGTGATATGTATTTAATACTTGACATAGTCATTTAGTTCAAATAAAATTAAATATGAATGAATATTTAATTAATAAACTAATTTGTAAAACATAGTATCACGGCTACAATCGTGCAAAATACTTCATTCTTATAATACTATAATATCCTTAGAATCTTCACACTTTTTCCTCTGACACATCCTTTAATGCTACATTCCTAATTAGTATTTAAGTACAGTATAAAATTGTTTTATTTAAACCTTTTATAACAAAATTCAAGAAACTTTATGGCTGCACATTAAAGCTGAGATCGAAGTGCTGGCTTGAACTAACTAAATTAAAAAAAACACATATTAAAATAAAATTTAACAGTATTATGCAGTCATTTCATATTAAATGAAAACAGTTATGGAAGATCCAGTTGAAAGGATTGAATATAAAAATAAAAATAAATCTATTTTGAATGAACTAGCAATAAATACCTTTAACACTCAGTACCAACTCAATAACAATAACAATTAAAATTATACATAGGGCTATGAATTAACTAAAAATAAATATGAGGTAACAAAAATCAAAACAGGAAGACCTGAGAAAAAATATATCTACTTTTGTACAATATGACAACTCAACAAAAAAATAGTACGAGAAATCTGTGATCAGCTATATCTTAATGGAGGGAGTTCTCAACAGTTCAATTTACATGATTGGGTTACAAAAAGCACATCTTCCTAATAATCTACAAGCTATCTGATATATTTTGCAGATTTATGTTTTAAATATATATATATATTTATTTATATATTTATCTTCTAACAATAAAACACTTTCTTATATGAATACACAACAAGGAACACATTATGACTACAAAATAAAACCTGCAACATAGCTTTCTTTTATTCACACACAAAAGGAAGTCAGATATTTACAAAATATTACAACGTAAAATGTACAAAGAGGGAATATATCACAAGTAAGCACACAAAGCATTTAAGGAATGGCTTTTGACTGTGTCTTAAATGGCAAACCATATTATAATAAATAAAGATCTGTATCTATTTATATATATATATTACATGCTCGATATATAATATATATGTGAATGTTAATATCTCAATTGATTATCCTTAAAACTACTAGAGTATTAAACATCAGCCTTATAGTTATAGATATATAGAAATGCGTAATGATTTAACTCGTAGAATAAATAAATATATTCCAGCATTTCAATAAAATTTTATTTACAAATTATATAAATATATTTTTACAAAAGAAACAATAATCGCTTCAAACTGTTTAACTACCTAATCAAGAGTCCATTACATACTGCATACTAGTGCAATTTTGATCAATAAAAGCAGATAAGTTAGGTAAACTTATCTCAAGAAGGAGTTAAGTTTCATAATTTCAGATTAAGAAAGAGTCAAAAGCATTGAAAAAAAAAACATTTTTTGTCAATATGTTTGGGAATATTTTATCATTTTTACTTATTTATATGTATATTTTTTGGAGCTTCAGACCACAAATCGAAGACTAAACAAAATCTTTGAGGATTTTTTTTTTTTTTATTTTGAAGAAACTTCTGGAATTACAATTGTAACTCCTTCAAACAGAAGGACAGAATGCATTGGAAAGAACAACGTCAGAACACAACTTTTATGAAAGGCAATTAAAAGATTCGAAATTATTTTAAAGAAGATAGTTATCCACCTGAATTTTGGGTTTTCCTCAGCCTTTCTGATAACTGTGATAAGCTGTTTATAAATAATCACATTAAAATACCGTTCATTAATAAAAAGTATTTTATTTATTTATTTAAAAATTGCTTTTTGAGGTATGGCCTCACAATCGATTTTATCAGGATTGTAAGGACCTACGTGTAAAACAGTATTATTCATTGAAATAGGCTAATTTATTTAATAGACTAGTGATTTTTTCTCAAAATTGATAAATTTTAACATGTGACAGTGTTCTTGCTGGTTTCTGACCTTCAAGTGCAAGAATAAATATTTAAAATTTAAAGTTCCTTCTATTTATTCGATAAGAGATTCGTAATTATTATAACACTAGAGATATGTGGCAATGAGGTCAAAACTGATATTCAAAGTAATAAAAATCTGTTGGCTCTCATTCCAAATTCATTAGACATTCTGGATTCTTAACTTAACTAATTAGCATGCAAATAATACAGAATAATAGACATTTTCAATCAGGCAGTTTAACAGTTTATTATTTTTACTAAAACCTAAATAAATAATCATTTGGTAAACTGTTTCATTTTAGACACAGTCATACTGAAGGCTCTGCAAAGCTTGTGCAATGCTGACTAGAAAAGTTCCTCAAGATTTCACAGTGTGGCTGCAACCTTCGAGATAAATAGTGAGGCACATTATCCATAGCGGGGACTTTTGGTAACAATCTCTCAATCATTTAGAGTAGATACCATATTTACAAGTGATTATTCAAAATTTGTAGAATATAAAACATGGAATGTTAAATAAAAGACGTAGTATCTAAAAAATAGATTGACAACATGAAACATAAAATAAAATTTTATATATATGAATCAGTTGAAAATTTTAATCAATCACATAAAAATAATGGCACACATTAATCGGAGGTCAAAATCTAGGAAAAAGTTTGTTTTGAATACAAACTCTGTTCATTTGTATAAGCGTACTTATCTGTAACATGGCACGTATTTCTACCCGCTATGAATATTATGTTCCAAATATGATGTATTACAGTTGAAATTCCACCAATTTTCACCTTCTTAAATAAATAATTAAATAATAAATGTTTAATCATACAAAAATAAGAGATTACATTAAGTATTGAAGGTGGCATGTTCCATCAGTAAAGCACTCTTTTTTAAGTTTATTATTAATAATGGGAGTACAACATTGATAATGTTTCCTTTATATAAGCACACTATGAAAGGCATAGTTAGTATGGAACAGAGTTAAGTGATTCTAAATAGGTTTTGTACATAAGTTCCACTTATGACCAGCTCTTTCAGACTGTCGTAATACCTCACCATACAATAAATATCACTTTGGCTCAAATAGTTAGAAGAAGGTAGAGGAGACATTTATCATATATATATATAATTTTTTTTTTTTTACAATTAACAGGAATAACATTTAATGACTACACAAAACACAACCAGATTAAATAGTGGTTTCTTGGTCAACAGCTCTTTGATTTACTGGGATTATCCTTTTTCTCTTTTCCTTTTACAACCGTCATTACACATAGTATGGCACACCTTACTAATTATATTACAAATAAATCATCTAAGTATTGTAAAATTTAAACATTCTTCAAGCAGTAGCCCCAACAGAAATTATCTTCGACTTAACTTGCAACTTATCTTTGTCCGTAACTTGCAACCTTGAGATTCATCATTGCTAAGTAAATTGAATAACTGTCTTTCTTAAGAAGAGAAATTCTGAAAGTTAAAATAAGCACAGTAGGAATAAATGACTTTGATTACAATAACTAAATTTGTTCCATTTTAATTTTGTTTTGATTTATAAAAAAAATTATATACTGTAAATGGGGTCACTTTAGTACAGTGTGGTAGAATTCGTACAAGCCTATACTCCTAGGATATTTTAATTTAACTGATATTAAAGGGTCGAACTTATATGTCTGGTCGCCCAAAGAGTGCGAACAGACAAATATATACTTATACATTTGTCCGCAAGCTCTCAGACAAATAAATAAGCAGTACAGTTTTGTGCCAAGTACATTATACTGTATGTGATTATGCTAATATGACCCCATTTTACAGTACATTATTAGAACAAGATTTCTCCCATTAAAATATTCTTAACAATTTTGTAAAATAAACTTGACCATGACAAGCTTGGAATAAAATTTAGTCTATATTAGAAGATTTTATAAATCTATTTAAATATACCTAAAAAGGTGATCAAAACTGGCATCAACGGAACAAATTTTGTTTCAATGATTTGGATATAGTGTAACATTGTGGCATTAATAATAAGCCCTTAACAAACAACACAAAAAAATAAGAAAATAAGTTGTTATTAAAACTTATAATATTTAATAAACAATATTCAGAGTTCACAACTAGCCACAGCCATCTTATTAGGTTTGTGAATATTGTATTCTTTAAATGGGCAAGTTTTCCTTAACTCTTTTTCAAAATAGAAAATATTTAGGCCACTATTATGTATACACTTATCCTCTTATTCCTGATCAAAAATAAACGTTTCATACAAAAAAGAAATAATTTAGGCTTAATCTGAGAAATCATTTTTTTAACTGCGTTAGCAACAGTTTGGTTATACATATGACATTTCTGAATAGGGAAAGGGGTCAAGTGCATTATTGTCGAAATCTCAAGGAAGGAGCCGTTGGGTCAGGAATAGTATTATTGAGTGGGGGGAGTCAAGCATTTGACTCTTTCAGGTTGTCAAAATATTCCATAATCTGGTTGTAGTCCATGCCAAGGTTGAGCTCTTCGAGTGCCAGGCTAGGGTCCCCTGCTCCAAACATCGGGTTCCCGACTACTGTCGCTCTAGCAGCCTTGGCACCAGAGCTCTGGCGCCCTCGTTTGTGGTGATGGTGATGATGCTTTCGAGGGCCTCCATTAGCTTCTTGCATTACAGGGGGAGCTGGTGGCTGCTTCCTGTGTGGTGGTACTGGTGGCCGATAATCTACTCCATGGGGTGGCACTGGAGGAGGTACACAGTTCTCTCTGCTATCTCTGTTCACACTTAACAGAAAGAAAATTGAATACAAAAATGTTATTATTTATTTGATTACTTATACAATAATTTAATAAATACTGCACCACAAAATAAGCATTGGACAATGCAACAAATTCTTCAAAAATGACATTCCATACTTTTTTTTTTTTTAAATTCACTTGTATAAGGAAAAATCTCAATAATTAAGAAACTGAAAATTAGTTCTTTTTTTTTTTTTTTTTTTTTTTTTTTTTTTTTTTTTTTTTTTTTTTCTACGGCGCATCTACAACTTGGCCATTAGCGCCGTAAAATAGTTAGTAAAACTAGTTGTATCCACTTTTATCAAAAGTAGTTTCATTTGCTTCCCTACATTAGAAAACCAAAAATAAGTGTATTATACAGAGAGATACGTAAGATACGATTTTCTTTAGTGCACATTTCACCCATAAAACCATGTTCCAGCGGACGTATTCTCCAGGTTAATGAACTTGATCTTACAAATTGCAAACAATTATTTATGCATCTTACAGGAATCTGTATTATACAAAATATGGAGACCTCCACCATATGATATTTTAATAACAAAAAAACAAAACACATTTAAAACAAAAATGGATAAATTTTATTATAAGTAGATAGTAGTAGTAGTATAGTATAGATAAATACGGTTCTTTTTCGTTTCGTATAACGGAAGTGACATCATAGGTCACGTGACCAAACAATTTATTTTGGTGAGAAATAATATTTGTGATTTAGCAGGAATTGATTTTTAGACATCAAGCATATTAAAGATGGGCAATAATGGTAATTGTCAATGTACAATTCGTTAAAAGAAAAGAATTACTGATTTTCATTTAAATCCCAAATGGCGTTTCATCATCAAAATCTTCCCCTTAGGGGGAAATAAGGGTGTTTGTTTTAAAATAATGTAGTATAAATTCATTAGTAACGTGTTGATGTTTTAATTGTGTATTTAACCTCTTTCATATTATAGGTATTTTATTTTGCTAGCATCCATTGCCGAGTTAGGGGCTCTTAAAATCAAATAATAAATAACTAATTCTTGACTTTTAATAAAAAAATGTATGCTAATACCTGACGTTTTTCCAGTTTTAGCGCGGTTCCTCCCTCCCTCCATAGGGAGGAAACCCGCTTATGAGGTTGACCTCATGACGCAATCCGGAAGTGCTGACAAAAAAATTTCATATTTCAGATCCAATAGATCAATAATATAACGGTGGTTTAAATTTGTATATGTATGTATATATATATATATATATATATATATATATATATATATATATATATATATATTTGTCTGTTCGTGGTCCTGACGGTTCAAAAATGGTCCGATTTTGATGATATTTGGTACCAAAATCTTTTGTCTAATTTGAAAGGTCAAATTCGTTAACCAACAGAATCTGTCCTCCGGAAGATGCTTTTTGGTGCAAAAAAAAAAAAATCGTTACGCTTATGTTTTCGAGGTAATATGCTTGCAGGTACTCATTTTATAGGTTTCTTAATGTAGAAAAATGAATGAAACCATTTTTTAGCGCGGTTCCTCCCTCCCCCATAGGGAGGAACCCCGCTTATAAGGTTGATACAATGAAACAATCCGGAAGTGCCGACAAGAAAATTTCGCGTTTCAGAACCCCTAGAGACCGAAAATAACGGTGGTTCAAATTTGTATATATATATATATATATGTATATATTTATTTATATATATATATATATATATATATATATATATATATATTTGTCTGTTCGCTCATTTCTGGCTTCCCTGACGGTCCGATTTTGATGAAATTTGGTACAAAAATCAGTCGTCCAATTTGAAAGGTCAAGTTCGTTAACCAGCAAAATCCGCCCACTGGAAGATGGCGTTTGGGGCGAAATTCGCGCAGAAAAAATCGTAACGCTTACGTTTTTGAGTTCATAAGCTTGTAAGTACTCTTTTTATAGGCTTCTTGGGCAAGGAAAACGAATGAAACCATTTTCAAGGCGATAGCTTTAACCGTTTTCGAGAAAATTGGAAAAATAGTTTTTGAACACCGTTTTTGGTTTGGGTACTTAGAATCACGGGATTCAGTTGAAACATTATCTGCATGTTCTACTTTCATTAAAACTAATATGTTGAAAGTTATGTTACGTTTGGAGTTAAGGAAGGGTTAGAATAAAATATTTTATGAACAGACATGAAAAGTTTTGGGAACTTCGTATACTTTCATTAATATCTCGAACACGGTTGGGAAATCGTGGTAAGTGGATAGAAACTATTTGAAAGATTACTGAATTCTCTACAAAAATGATTCTAAAACTATTTTTGATTAGGTTATGTCAATCGGAGAAATAAGTGCTTAAAACTTCAAATACGTCTGTTTTGTTCTTATGAACGGGTTTTTGTCGTTCTTTTTGTAATTTTTGTCTCTTTCCCTTGGTTTTTTATTGCTTTTTATTTTTGTAATTTATTATGTTAGGAAAATGTATTTGTTTGAAAAACAGGATAGGAAAAATTAGACCAATTTTCTGTTGCTAGAAATAATGAAAATTTTGGGAACTTCGTATACTTTCATTAATATCTCGAAAACGGTTCAAAATCTTGGGAAGCGAAAGGTTACCATTCGAAAGCTTACTAAATGCTCTACAAAAAATGTTCTGACGAAAGTTTTAATTAGGCGATGTCAATCGGAGAAATAAGTGCTTAAACCGTTAAAATAATTGATTTCGTTTATTCGAACGGTTTTTTTTTTTAATGTGATATCTGTAACCATTTTCGAGAAACATTGAAACACCTACTTTTACAAACTAATTTTCAGTTTGGATATTTAGATACGATTAATTGAGTTGCAACTTGTTCCAGACATTTGATATTCATCTAGTCTATGATAGATAATATTTGGTTCTGTTTGGAGTTAAGGAAGTACTAGAAAAAAAAATTTTCATTAACAGGCATGAAAAGTTTTCGGATTTTCCTATATTTTCTAATATATCTCAAAAACGGTTGGGAAATTGTGGTAAGTCGAAGGTGACCATTCGAAAGCTTACTAAATTCCCTACAAAGAAGGTTTTTTTTTTTGGTTGAATTTAAGGCGTGTCAACCGTTGAGGTCATTAAAGCCAGCAAAATAGGTTTACATGTAATTTTCGATTGGGCGATGTCAATTCGAGAAATAAGTGCTTAAAACTTCAAAATTGCTAGTTTTGTTCTTTTCAACGTGGTTTTGTCACTGTTTACCTAACGTTTTAATTGGTTATTGTTTTTTTTTAATTGCATTTAATAGTAAAATTAGTATTTTAATAAAATAAGGTATGAAAATAGTGTTTCCATGGCGATCGTTGAGAAGGTGGGGGGAGTCATTTCCGCTAAGAATACTATCAGTTTCCTGTTGTGGCGCCTTAAATTTTCCTTCCCTTCGAGATGTCTTTTTATATTTTTCACTAAAGATGAAAACCTATCTATAATTGCTTCTACTCCTTTGCTAATGCCACTAAGGTTATGAACGGAACAGCGCTAAGATGACGCAGTTCTTGCGAGTCGGACTTTTTACAAATGCTAGACACTCTATAGCTACTAACTTATTTTAATAATCTTGAACTCACCAGTGATGAGACTGAGATGGAAGGTCGATGTGGTTAGGATTGTGGAAAGAATTAGCATGGAACATTGGATTATCTGTTACGTGAAGCGTTGAACGCCCAAGCCAGACCCAGTCATGAGCGTTCTGAGCGGGAAGTGCAGGTCCACCAGAAATAGGTACTAGAGGTCCTCCACCAACCCCTGCTTTGAATCGGCTGGCGTACACTACGCACGATACAACAAAAACCACAATAGCGAAGCAAAACACTGCTAGAAGCACATACATTCCTATCTCCAATGGTGTTAAAGCATGTGTACTTGTCATTCCTACACTTCCTCCTGTCACTCCATGCTGACGAGCTTGTACAGTTGGCTCATGGTTATGCTCATCCTTCAAAGGAATTCCTAAAATGAGAACCATTAAGTTGCAGAGTGTTAAGATATACACATATGTGCAAATATATATATATATATATATATATATATATATATATATATATATATATATATATATATATATATTTATATATATATATTAATATAGTATAAATCATTTGTGTCGTTTTGCGTATTCTTGCACTCAAATAGAACTCTCTTTGAATCATTTTAAAATAGACCAATATTTGGGATTTTATGCTGATCTTGTTATTATTGAGCCAATTATAAAACAAGTAATAAATTGTCTTAATTTTTTTTTTCTTGTTTAAGGTGCATCTACATCTAGGTCATTAGCGCCTTAATTGTCTTAATATTTTAGGTTATATTGCAAGACTGATTACACTAAATATGTAAAAATCTAAAAAACAAATGTTTTATCTGCAAGTATCACTTTATTTCGTAGTAAAACATAAAACTATATAGTAGGATCTAGAAATCATAATTAATTATTTTGGGTAAAAATAAAATTTGAAAATTTAAAAGAATTATTTCTTTATTATATAGCAAGGTCGGGTATACCAACTATTATGATTTTTATTTTTTATATTTCATTTTGCCCTTTCATTGAGTTTTCTCCTATTTTTTTTTATCTAATTAGAAGTATTTTGTTGGATTTTTTTAATTTTGAAAATTTAATTTTTCTAATTTTTTTTTTTTTTCATTTTTTAACATTTCCATTATTTTATAAATTATTGTAAACTCCAGATTTATTTAATTTTGATTTTTTGCTACATTTTTTAAGTTTCTATAACTATTTTTAAACCAATGTTTTGTATTTTTGCAATAAATCAAAACTTTTTTATTCCTCATTATAACTTTCTTATCTCTTCTATTTTTGACCCATTGAAATATATTCACTTTCATCTCCATGTCCATGGGCTTGGGCCAGTAAAAGCAGAACTACAGTTTCCTTTTGTACTCCTATTTAGAATTTCATCCCTAAGGATTTAAGGAGAAAGAAATAGTTTTATCACCAAATGGTTAAAAACTCAAATAAAATAATTTTGTACCACTTTAATTAAAACGTTGACCTAACATATTTGGCACATGACATGGTGTCAATGCCACCTTTTCAGGGGCCACTAGACTGCCAAAACAGGGGAAATGAAGTGGTACTGAAAAAAAATATAAATCTGCTGTTTTACTGTACAAAGCCACTCACAGAGTAGAAAATGAATCTTGCTATTATAGTATAATAGTTCGAGAGCTGGCAACGCAATTTTCATGAAGTGTTTTATGCACCTTGAAATTTTCCTATAATATACCTCTTAGGTAGATAAGAAGGTATGCATGTGTTTCCTGGACATACCTTGGAACACCAGGTACTGCACATAGGGGAAAGGAAAACAACATTTCCGAAAAATAGAGTTTTAATCAGAAGTCAACTATTTTTAATGTAAAATTAAGACAATTTTACAATGATTAATAAATATGTCAGGCACTTTTAAGGGGTATAACACGTAAAAAAAAAAAAAAAAAAAAAAAAACTTAATTGTTTTTATTCTTACATTAAATGAGAGTTTTATTCGCGCTGCCATTTAAACCGGAACAGCTGTACAAGATCATATGAGCAAGAACCAATGAGAGCGCAGAGAATAACCACAACTGCACGGTGCTATCATACACTCTTACGGTTACGTGAAGTGTATTGCAGTCTATCATATTCAACATTTATTTTTATGTTTCCTGATAATTATACCCCACAAAAGTGTCTGCCCTTTTGTAATTATTTTCAAATATGTTTACTGAAGGCACTGTTTAAATCGCAGCGTGAATAAAGCACTTCATTTAATATTAAAAATAAAAACTAGGTACTTAGATTTTTTTAATTATTATCATTTTAACTCCCTTAAAAGTGCCTGCCTTATTTATTATTAATTTGAAAATTGCCTTAATTTGCCATTTTTTTCATTAATAATAGTTGGCTTCTGAATAAAACTCTACTTTTAGGCAATATTGTTTTGCACCTTTCCCCTATGCGCAGTACCTGGTGTTCCAAGGTATGTCCAGGAAACACATATTTACCTTCTTATATATCCAAGATGTACATTATAGCAAAATTTCAGGGTGCATAAAACACTTCAGGAAAAGTGCGTTGCCAGCTCTCGGTCTATAAGATCTATTAATCTTTGAACATTGTATTAGTATTAATAAATTAAATCGGGGTCTCCCGTGGTCTAATGGCTAGCGCCTTGGATTCATAAGCGGGAGATGGTGGGTTCGATTCCCAACCTCCGGCAGGAATTTTATCATCCCACGGCTCGCTGGTAAAATTCCTCGCTGCACCCTGGATGTCGGCGCTAATGACCTTGATGTAGATGCGCCGTAAAAAAAAAAAAAAATAAAAAAAAAAAAAAAAAAAAAAAAAAAATAAATTAAATCAAGCCAAATAGCAAATATCACTGGTCATAGGATAATCTTCTCCATAATTAATAAAATTGCATCTAATTTATCAATGGTTTTATACAGAATAAGAATAGTCAAAAAGCTCTGTTTGGGAGAAAAATTCTCATAATACTCATATTAGCTCTATAAAATCCTAGCCCATTTGTTAGATTTGATATAGTAAATATAATTAATAGGGCAAAGAAATAAATTTTGTAATTTATACAACTACCTATGATGTCATGCAGATCTGCTGAAATTTCTCTATGAGCCCCTCCATCATTCTGTACCAGTTCTGGGCGGTTGACGGGTAAGCCTGAAGTGAAATCAATATCCACCTGTAATGAGGAGACTCAAATAAGATTAATTGAAAGGTTAATTATTTGTGCTATATACACATTTTTAATTATGAAAACATGATTTTAATTTTCTTTACCTAAATCAAAGTATAACATATTGTATTGGTGCCATCGCAGGAGCTTTACAATAGCAATTTTACTTCTTAATAATATCAAATCTAAATGAGATTATATAAAAATTAAAATTATTAATTTTATCTGTTAAAATCTAAGATAAAATAAAAAAAAAAAAAAAAATCAAATTGTATTTTAAAATGATAAAAACAATGTTCAAAAAAAAGATTGGAGATTGTTTTACAGTAACTGATCAGTGAGCTGCACATATGTATGTACTAACTCAATAAGAGTTCCTTTAGCCCTTTCTTGTCATTTGACTTTATAAGAACATACAAACAACATGTATTAGAGTAAACTTCATGTAGATAATTTTTAATTCCTATTTTTTGTTTATTTTTCCCCATTTATTTGTTGTTAAGTTGAAATCTAACCACAATGAATTGTTCGGTAAGTCAAACTGCGGTTCACTCTGAAGTAGTTAACAATTTTTCTCGGCCTCTTGTAGATCGACTTGTCGAGAGATGACTTTATGTCAGTTCTTTAAGGTTATAAGTAGAGCCCGGAAGTTAGGCATTTATGTTGGGACGAAATAGGCAGGCAAAAAGGCACTTAAAATACTGAAAATAGGCAGTACTGTAATTAAAATAGGCATTTATCAGGAGTGAAGGCAAAGAGGAACCTTACTCATTAATGATGAAAATATGTATCTTAAATACTCATTCATTTCTTTATTACCAACTAGCTGTTACCCGGCGTGCCATGCTACGCCTACTTTCTGCTTCCATGAAATCAAAAATAAATTAGGAACCCCGTTCATTGTTTCGAACCCATGACCTCCGAACTGTGAGACATAAACGATTTTAACATAGCCTATGGGTCTATGGGATGATTTTAACATGGCCTACGAGACTTCCCGGACCTAACAGTATTCCAAGTTTGGTCAAAATGTGTAGATTTGTATAATGAACAAATGGACAAACAGTCAGACACGTGATTTTTATATATATAAATAGATAAATAGATTTATCACAGAATTATTATACTTAATCTCAAGGGAATTACTTCCCATGTTACAAGCAACAACAAGATGCTTTTTCAAACTATCAACTGTTATAGATCTTCTCAGAAAAAATGTTTTTCATCTTGGCAAAAATTCCTCTGCATTATCTTATCATTTCGAAATCCGGAATACCAAGTAATTACATATTGTCACAGCAAAAGGGCTGTGAGGAAGGAGATGTGTCTTATTTCTCTCATCCTCACTCTTTCCTGGTATTCATTATGCTTGTGCATTCCTTCTACTAAGGAAGGTTCTGTTATTTACAGAGGTTAAATCCATGGGTTGGGAAAATAAGCTTTCGAATAGATATTTGTGACGGCAATATGTAATTTGAGCAACCTTTTTTGGCTTCGATGATCGGAAATTCAATATGTGCTTTTTGAAATGCTTAAATCGCAGAAAAAAATTGCATAACAAGCAAAAAAGGCAAAAATAGGCAACAGAAGCCAAAATAGGCAAAATAAAAATTGTCGCTACACTTCCTAAATGCACGAAAACATATTTATTTCTATCTGATTCTTCAATATATCCATTCAGATAAAAAAGGCATTTTGCCTAACTTCCGGGCTCTAGTTATAAGCATACTTACAAAGGGTTAGAACTGTGTATCTGTAGGATATGTAAAAGAAGAAATAAGTTGTTTCCAAATGAAATCAAATTATTATCTCTCTCTCCAATAAAGGTAAACAATATTTATATATTTTTTGAAATGACAATCATAAACGCATGAAAATGTGCATTGTTTATAACTGTAGGAGAACAGGGCTAGAGATCTAGATGGGGATATATGGGCTATGAGCTATGGATATAAGCCTGTTAAAAGAAGAAGGAAATCTATTGGTCGAGGATTCGCTCAGTATTTGCAAAATAAATATTCAGGGGTAAGAATATCATACTATAATGACGTTTCATTAGGCTGTTTCACCCCATTCGTTTGTAATTTCTACCATCTGATGACACTGCTTTAAAGCACCAATAGGACATATAACTAAGTTTTGAAAATTAACTTTCATTTAACAGTGACACGTTTCAGAGTATTATCTTTTTCAGAGTGTTGTCTTTGTGGAGAAAAAATTTAAAAAAGTAATTATTTTGGAAGGATTCTTCAAAAGAATAAAATCTCATTTATCACTTAATTAAAATATTGCTGAACTTTTTATATGTTAGTAATAATAGGAGCATACATGAGCATGTGTTGTGGCAAGAGGGACTTTAGATCCACACAGCGTTGGAGGATGTACAGTAACAGTGAGCAAATTCCCTCTCCCTTGTGAAACTGCGATGACTCGAGGCTGAGACATGGGTGTTTGAGGTGCAAAGGCGACAACATCCGGTCGCTCAGTTTCAACAACCAGTTGGTAATCTTCTCTTTCTATTCGGGATACAGATGTTGTCGTTCCGTCAGAGAAAACTAACTCCATATCCAGAAGACCTTCCTGTACGGGTAAAATTTATTGTTAACATAAGAAAATAAAACTGTAAATTAGTCTTTCAAATTTCCTACTTCCTTATTTTTTTTATTTTTTATTTATTTTTTATTTTTTAACGGCGCATCAACTATTTGGCTATTAGCACCGGGCTATGTACAGGTTGCCACCCTTTTATAATGCCAACAGCACCTACTTCCTTATTGTTGGTATATTTATCCAGTTCAAAAATTTGGATGATAGTTAATTAAAGAACTATAGTAGAATATGAAAAAAAAACTATTTGAATATGTTTGAACAATGACAAAACAGAACGGGGTAATTAGACCCTACTGGGAAAATATAGCCTTTTTTGAAACACGAAAAGTAGTTTGGCCCCACTGTGCGGTGGCAGGAATTTTCTTATCTCACGGCTCGTTGGGAAAATTCCTTGCTGCACCCTGGATGTCGGCACTAATGGCGTAGATGTCAAGGTGCCGTAAAAAAAAAAAAAAAAAAAAAAAAAAAAAATCGTCCAACACAACACTAATTACTACATAATTCTAATCTTAGGTGAGTTCTATTCCTTTAAATTTAATATTTTATTTTTTAATCCTTTTATTTACTTGATTTTTTCCCTCTAAACGTTCTGAAATCCCAAACTAGGTGAGCAAAAATAGTTAGGAAATGTTTATTAAGTTTTAATGAAGCGTGGATCATGTTGATAATACACTTTTCTGACAACTTCAAAAACAAAAGTGTGTTTTGCTTCATTCATGTTGTCATTTTAGGTATTTAAAGGTACTTTTTGGGAAGCAAATTTAGCCCTCTACAACGTTCATACTGACTACTTTTTTTCATTATGGACATACTTTCTACGTTATTGGCACAAAAGTGACAAAAAACAAGGGTTTTCTCAGTTTTTGGCAATTCGTTACACATTGGTGCGCTTTAGCGAAAAAATGACAGACATAAAATCGACATGAAATACAATTCTCTGCAATAATCCGTCATAAAAATAACCCCTTTCCATTGGAGATTCCAGAGTTAGGGTCTCTGGAGAAGAACTGGAGAAAGTTGAGGTGTCGTGCATTAGGTCCAATGAAAGTTCATTTGACCATGTTAAGACCCACCAAGTTTTGTTTTTAAATTTAAAAAATTGTGGGGGGGAAAAAGGGGGGGGGGTGTCAATCGAGTTTTGAAGACCCTTTATATATTATCAGGTACCTAAATAGTGTGGGTTTCATGATCAAGTTCTTTAAAGCTAAGTTCACCTGATATTGTGCTGTAAGCTTCCTCGTAACAGAAGCTTGTGCAATATAGCCATTATCAACTCCTGTATCTGGAGATATAGCAAGCTGAAGGCCGGACACAACACTTGCTGCTAGCCGAGTGATAGTGACTTTGTCACTTAATACTCGCACCTCCTTTGCTCCTAGTACTCTTCCCGAAACAGCACTAACGACCTGCAAAAAAATGAATTGTATACTCATTTTCAAAATGTTTTAGAATAGTTTTTTTATACAAAATTATGTGATTGAATGAATTGTGACTAGCATACACATTTCAACACTAGTAACATCCAAACCTGCAATTCTGTTCTTCCCGGAGCTCTCCCTTGAAGAATATTTCCGGAAAGGCTGGCTATTCTTGTGTCAGAAACTCTCAAGAGACCAAGAACTAATTGAGTTACACGCAACCATGTCCTTCGATTAACAAGATATGAAACTCGGCCAGAATCATGATCAGCGGCAACAAATCTGGCATAAACCTGAAAAATATAATTCATTAGAAAATTTAGTTTTTAAATTATATCTCTAGGGTTCAGGATTATATATATAGAGTACAATATCTTGTTCCAATTTCACTTCTTTAATCTATAAAACTTGTATCAACAAGGTGAATAACTACAATGCCATCAATGGCACATTAAACCAAGAACCTTTCAGGATATCGGTCATCCAGTAACCCATCGAAAAATAAAAACAGGGTTGCGTTGTAGTAAGTAATGCCAGTAATGGATGTTAAGCACATTGCAGTGTAACACAATTAGCGGTGACTATTCGTCGGGTTGGAATGTGGTTTTACCTAATCTAAAATATTTGGCAACTGTTACTTGCAAAAGTAATAATTTAATTATAATCACAATTACTTTTAGACAATATAACAAATGTGTTGCATACCTTCACAAATATTGATAATCTACTAAGAGGTATTATTATTATTTTTTTTTTTACAATGCACCACATTGTTGGTGAATAGCATCGATTTACTCTTTTGTGTTGATTTAATGACCAAAATCAGCATTGCCTCTAGGTTAAGATGGGACACAAGGTGAAAGGCTGCTGTCACTTTGCCATTTTTTCACTTTTGCATCAACAGAAAAATAGTTATACATTTTAATGTAAGTTTGAAAATCTCTCAATGAAATTCATAAAAGAAAAATAAAAGAAGGAGGGAACTATATCATGTTAGTATAACTTATGACCAATACCTCTACATTTGTTTGTTGGTAGCGCAGCCTACAAGCTGTAGTTTTATCAACTGTGTTATCTTCAGTTAATATAGATATTCTTCCATTTCCAGCATCAACACTAAGGCTTCTCTTCGATTTTCCAGACCTGCTGAAAAATAATTATGTTACTAAAACTTATTTAAATTTCATACAGGCTGTATTAAATATATCATACATTTGCATGATTCAGGATGTGTTCTCATATATGAAAATATAGCCAGAGGTAATTTAACAGTATTTTGTTCCTAAGAATGCTTAAAGACTAGATTGCTTGTAATGTCTAGGGTATCAAGTATCATCTAAAGAAGAACCATAAGGAGCACGAAAACATAAAATTATTAATATCTAATGGGTACCTTCATTCTAAAAATTTCAGCTAACCTAATTTGGAAAATTATAAGTCCCAATCAAAATTTCATATAACATCCATATCAGCATTAATAGCCCAATTTCTGATATGCTGTTAAACAAAAAAAAAAAAAAAATGCCATGTCTGCCTGACCCAGTGAAACATCGATACTTAAACCTGAAAAAAGTCAGGTGAAATGTTTCACCATTACACAAGACTGCAATTTTACCGACTAAAATCCATTAAAAAATCATAAGGCTAGCTCAGTGTCCTTCCAAGTTTCTCAAGTTTATATTAAAATTTTAGATTGAAGCTCAAACCATGTTCTATTAATGGCGAGTTTTACTCTTTGAGATTTGATTATTCATTCACCTCAAGAAAAACCAGGGGCTCTTTCATTACTGAAGTTGCTTTCAATATAAGCAAGGAAGGATTACTCATTAAGAACTATTAATGGAACCAGAATTTAAAACTCCTTTTTCTCCTTGGTACCAAGGATTATATATCTTTGATCCCCAGTGTGTACACATTAAAATATCATAAATAAATTATAAAAATATTTTTGTTCAAAAATATTTCACCTGAAGTCCGGAACTCTCCAACCCTTAACTTGACTGAGCCTGGTATCTGGCAAAGAGACTTCGACGGGGAGCTCTGGCATCCAAACGGTAAAGCTAGCAAGAGCAGCTAGATTTCCATAACTCACAACTACACTAGCATTTGCAGAGCCACGTACTTCAGATCCATCAACATAAACAGAACTGCATGAAGATGATACCTAAACAATTTAATGCAAAAATGAAAGAATAGCTCATATTAAAAATGATGAATAATTAAAATTAGTAAATCAACACAACTTACCTTAATGACACTATCATCAGGTACATGGCATGAAGCCTGAAGCGTAACATCTGCTAGGTGACCTCCATGAGACACCATCACTACCTTCATCCCTTGACTTACCTGTTTTCCTGTTAATACTGCACTGTTTACAACTTCCCAGTTCTGTAATATACAGCACGTATTAATAGACGTTTAAAAGAATAGGACCAATGAATTGTGTTTGGAATTTATGAAAGTCTTAGTTAAGAATAAATGGTTTATTATTGTTTTCCAGCTGAATCTGGTAACATTTCATAGGTTAAAGGAGAGGGAGTGGGCGGCACCAAATATAATAACAATGGTACAATGTGTGCTGATGATATCACAGTAACTAGAAGATTGATAGAAACACTGGCTGGTCCCAATGAAAGATTTGAAACTCAGATTTAATGTTAAGATGAAATATATGATAATCTCGAGACAAACTAAGGAAGCGGAGGAGTGGCATCCTGTGGACCAAGGAGAGTACACATTTCCAACAAGTTCCAGTACCTAGAAAGAAGAGTAATGCAGAGTAGCATATGAGTTGCAAAATGTTAAAATGGTAGCAGGTGGTGGGTCCTAACTATAGTTGCCACAAACATGCTTTGTTCATGCTTTTGAGGCAGAAATGTTTTTGCACCTGAATACTTGGGGGGGGGGGTTTAGAGGACAAGAACTAATACAATTCATTTTAAAAATGGCAGAAGGTCATATATTAAAACAATTCAACTTCATACTAATATCCTTTATTAGGTGCACTATATGTTTCATATCATAGCACGATGAATTTTTAAACATGAAACTGTCGATTTTACACAGATGAATGACAACAGTGATATTTAATTTATTAGATCTGCTTGAATGTGCCCAGGAAGGATCTTGAAGACGTGAACAATCAAGTATGTATTGGATCTAAGGTATAGAGGATGGTCTCCAAATTCCGGAGACTGCAGAAAAAAGGCATTGGATAGAAATAAACAGTAGAATACTGTTAACCACTTAAATGGCTACATCCAAGGAACTTCAGGCCAGCTAAAAGCCCTCCACAGGTTACACCCGTGTATCTTCAGGCTGGCTAAATAAATGCCCTCCTCCACAGGCTACACCCGAACATCTTTGGTGAGTCATTATCTGACATCCATACCTTTTATAAGCCTTTCAGAGTATTATCTCTCTATGAGTGGACAGTAGTATTTCTAAGTTATCTCATCAATAGATGTCACTTCTTCCACAATTAACCAGTAATAAGCCTTTTGTTTTTCACTGGATGGTACAATTCATTTTTATACCTGGGGCAGCCCCGTCCAGTCAGTTCCTTCAGTTATTCAGTGTCTACTGACTTGTTTTGTGCTCTGTATTTTGTCTTCTAGTCTATATTTGTTATTTTATATAATCACAAGGAAGACCATGGATTGGAGTACAACATTTTTCTTTCTCATGGTGGATTTTTCTGTACTGAATTAAAAAAAAGTCCCTATATTTAGTTATTTTTATAGTTAAATCCTCAAATAAGTAAATAACTCTTGTCTTTCTTATAGATTCTGGAATCGTTCTGAAATTGAGGTGTTAATCACAATTTGCATCTATAAAATTCTATAAACTAAAAACAATTTTTTTTTAAAAAACCATAATTTAAATATTTTTCATAAATAGTCTTAATAAAGTGACCAATATATGCAAGGACAAAACCTTTCAGAATCATACCAGGCAACACATAAACTAGTGCTCTCACACACAAGCAATGATATACTACCTACTTTTGATATTGGAATAAGAGCGTGAATATCATCTTTGTTAATATGAATTCTTGCTGAAGTTTTGTGCTTCCCATGATGATGAGGCCCTTTATCATTTAAATAGCGGACACTCCACACTAGCTTTCCCTCTTGCCATAAAACTCCAGATCCTCCACCAGCCACTTCCACAATCCAGACAAACACCTCTTCAGTCCTACAAACAATTTTAGTTTTTTTTCTGATTCATGGTAGATATAATAAAGATAACTATTACAATTTCTTATATAAAAATGTTATTTTACTAACTATCAAGCAAATTTTTCTCTTACACATTAATGTACCTAGGTACTACGTCTTGTTGTGTCTGCTTGTTGATGACAGTAACTGTTGCAACGGATTGCTTTGAATTTATTTCCAATGTCATATTCCACTCTTCTCTTGAGATCAGTTCAGCACCCAGTACCTTCAATCCACTTTTTACTCGGGCTCTGAAAATATAAATTTAGGATATTACTAACAATATCATAAAACCTATGAGATGTATTTTAATAGAATGTTTCCAAAATGTTTCCTTCAGAACGTGAGATTCGTGAGGTCAACATCATAAGCGGGTTTCCTCCCTATGGAGGAATGCAGGAACTGAGCTAAAAGCCTAAAAATCTGTCTTGCTTCTACATGGGCATTAAAATGTAAATAGATAAATTTATTTTATCATTTCTATAGCACAGTCTGATCACCACACCCATTCCCAGCATTGCCTTATGGTTTCAGCACCTCTGGAACCTCGCAGCTTGTTATAGGATTAATTAATAAAAAAAAGTTTTCTATTTATTTTGCATTTAATCGATTTTTTCACTGATTTTTTTAAAGTTGTTTTTAAAAAAATTGAAGAGTGAATTTTCAATATCCCTATGGAGTTAATTTTTGCATCAGGAATATTAGTAGTAAACAATAACAAAAATGAGCTTCATAATTAATGCTCACTATTGAATTGTTGGCTTTGATTAAAATGTAACTAAAAATGAGTATGTGCTCTTCAGCAAAAATTGACCGATTCTCAAGACTTTCAGCGAAATCAATCTCACTATTTTCAATAAATAAATTAACTTATTAGTTATAATGATAATTTTACCTCAGCATGAATCCAGTAACATGGGCAGGTGGCTTTATAGTAACGTAGGTGGGAATGTGGATTTTACTTGTTGGATAAAGAGGCCTCTGTGGCATTAGCATTGTTACATGGTTGTCCGTACTTAATGTGTTATAACCTTGGGTTGCAGGGACTAGTTGTACCATTCCTACAACAAATACATAATAATTACAAAAAAAAAATTACCAATAATTGTATTTAATTTCACATTTTGTGAACACTCGAAATCCAGTCTCCAAGTGGAAAAATGAGCTTCCTTTATACATTTTAGGAATCTTTCTAAAAGTTTGTTTTCCTTTGTGTACTTTGCATTGTGAAGAAATGAGTGACCCTGAGGTCAGACCTTCCCTATCCACACCGTACTTATCCATTACTAAACAGAATGGACCAACCAGCCTATAGATTTTGGAACGGGACTCTATTAATCACTTACATGCGAACTGCAGACAACGCAGAAGGTACACGACTGACCCACACAGCAGTACACTACTCAAAAATTTAAAAATTATACGCTTACAGTCCAAAATGTAACTTACTCAATTACATCCCAAACTAGAATTCATCCTTCTAATTTTATTGTTATTTATTCCTTACCTTATCTTTCTAACTTATTTTTATTTTATTTATTTATTCACTTATTTCACTTTTTTTCTTCAGTTAAGAATCAATGTATTTCTTGGTTTCATGAGATCGGGTGCTCTGGACCTTCCCAAAATAGTACATAGATTGATAATGTCATGATATACTTAAAACTTAAAAATAAGTTCCAACTTGCTTAAAATCTTCCTTACTATTTTTTTTTTCTTACCAAAGCATTTGTTTATTTGATTTTTTTTTTTTTTTTTCATAAATAATAAATCATGTTTAATTTTTCTTGAATTATCTTCATATTCACAACCCATTTTTGTTTACAGAAACAATTTGTTTCATATGATGATGTGTAATACTTCAAACTTTTTGCACATAGACATACAGCGTAAATCAACATGTGAACTCTTAATTAATAAATACAATTACAAAATATTTATTTATTTTTATTTTTTTGATCTTGGTTAGTTGTTAGTTTTCTTCTTAATTATTTATTTTTTCTTTTGCTTTTAATTTTGACTTACTCGTAATAATATAGACACCTGTATCAAGAGTTGGTTGCCCAAGTTTCAGAATTCTACAATTTATAAAAATAAATAGATTTTTTATAGTACAATTATTGTACTGCTCCAATAAAGTTTTAAAGAATAAATAAAATATATACATTAATTACTTATTTCTCTATGGTGTGACCTACCGAGTGGAGTGAGGCTTTGAATCATAACTTTAGGAGTGCACTGAGGGCCTTTGATAGGTTCGATGACTGTATACGCGAGGGTGACAAGCTTAGGTGGTGACTTGGTGGGTTTGGTCCTCCTCGAAGGGAGAGGCGGCCACCAGGACCACGGAACTACCAGCTCTACGAGGCACATCCCTTCATGGCTGTCCGGAGAGCAGGCACCTGTCACCCTCTCCTCCCCCAGTGTAGCGTGGACTACAGCGCATACTCTCTGAGCGCCCGGCTCTGCTCCTGTGTGCATTACCACTCGGATCACCGGCCAGTCTCTCTCCACCTGTAATCACCATTTAGTTCATCACTTTCTTATAATAAGACTTTGTATAAGTAATAATAATAATATAAGGTAGAACCTTTACTTATTTACAGGTTCCTAGCCTGGCAGATACCTGTCCCAAATATCTATCTTATTTATAAATGGATCTTAAAATTGAAACAAATAAATATATTAAGACAGTATTAAAATACTTAGTCATCCAAAATCTCAACGATTCATGCTTATGTAAGCAAAAGGTCAATGACTAAAAGTATAAATTAACATAATCATAAATTTGAAAATGGCTCAACATTTTTTGTATCCTCAGGTGCCTCTTCAGGAACCTAAAAACTAGGTGCAGCCTAATGGAACACTAAAGCAGAAGGTTTGCCTACATTCGATTAGGCTGTATGTAGTTATTAGGCTTCTGAAAAGACAAACAAGAATGTGAAACAAGTAGAGTCATTATAATAAATTGACGGTTATATTTCTTTGGATGTTTATTCATTGACAATATTACCCAACGACCTGTAATATTAAAACATAGAAGGGCCAACACTGCTGCTTACAGGGCCTCCAACTGAAACATGCAGAACGACAGGCGGCCATGACAGAAGAGGTTAGGCACTTGTTAAGATTATGCTTTCTATGGTGTTACGTGTATTTAAATTTGCATTTCATAGTTCAAAAGCAACGTGTGCCTTGTTTTTCTGTGTTTATCTGTTGATTTATTCATAAGTAGTTGAGTGATTGATTTTTCTAGAGTACATTATTAGCTTATATATAATAGTTTCTTATTTCCATTTATTCCTCCTATTACTTGCTTAGTTTAATATCATTCTCGGAGGTGAAGGCACCGTTAAATTTTGACAAAATGTAAATTTAGCTTTTGATATCCTTGATTCTAGTCATCCAAAAATTTATGAAAAAAAATCAGTTCCGTAACAGGCCACGAGGACCACGAGGTCAGATAATGTAGAGGTATTTGATTCTTGGCCATACTGCACACTAGGGAGATAGTGTGGTCAGTACTATGTTCCTGTCTCCTGATTTTCCCCTTCGCAGATACTCATTAATTAATTTATCAATAAATTATTCATATAATAAAATTGTGACCCCTTTTTTTCAATAATTTATTTTAAAAATGGCAGAAGGTCATATATAACATATAATCTTCCGCCATTTTTAATATACATTAAGAAATTATTTAGAGACTGTCTGGAACCCCAAATCCAACCTGCAAACGAAGACACTAGAAGATAAAATCTTTAATGCGCTCGAGTTTCAAACTCTGGTTTCAGTTCTCTTCTGTATATTAGTTGAGACCTCTACCACTGAGCAAACCTCCCACTCTCTCACAAAATGTATATAATAATAATTTAGATGCTTTGAAACAAGGAGGGAGGTAGGAAATACTGTTTCTACATATAAACTAAGGGTTCATTAAACTTAACGTAATTGCTCACAATTCTAAAAATGAAGAAAAATCATGTAAAATGAGCTTACCGTCTTGGTGACAAGATGTGCACTGAGGTCTAGATGCCTCCCCCATGTAAGGTCTGAGCTATTGGAGCTCGGCTCTGCAACGAGGCTCCTTGCAGGTACAGTCTGCTTTGTGGAGAAAGGGCCATAGGAGGCTCGGACCGCTAGTGGCCTGGAAGTCTGGAAGACTGCAAACCTCTCAGTAGTCAGCACTGAGCCAGGAGGGCCAGGGATTGGGGGTTCTGGGGGTTCCGCAGACCTACCTGCTGGCTGCTTCAGGAAGTAGCCTCCTTCGGCACTCTCCAACACCACTTCCACGCTGCAACCCACTCTCCATACTGAAACAGAATGTTCAATATCAACTAGGAGTCAAGGAAGAAGTAACTAGGAAAAATGTAGAAGCAATGAAGTTTGTATTTATTTATTTTTATCATTTTATTTACAATTGATGCGCCTCTGACCTACATCTTAGGTATATATGTAAAAAAATAGAAGTCACTTCTACTGTCATAATAAAATTAAACTTGAAATTATGAATTTTGTTTAAATAAAAAAAAAAAGTATTTATTTCAATGACCAATAAGAGGTAAAATAAAATAATAATAATATATAAGTAAAAAAGCATAAAATTTTATCAGGTGGCAGTAATGGGTAAATTTTAAGAAAGTTATCACTTTTCGAACAGATTGTTTATTATCTTATAATATTTGTGTTATGCTTTTTGCCAAACCACATACTTCACTTGCTCTTCTTGTTTAATCTATCTCTGTACACATTCAGTTCTATTTCAAAATTTGATATAAGAAGGTATTATTTTTCTTACATATGCAAAAAGGTAAAGCCATTGTAGCAGCATGGCGCCCTCTCACGCCTTGGGTTTCAAACTCCAGGAGCCAGTGTTGCCAATTTATATTTTAAACGTTAATACACTTGATTATCTTAAGAAGATACTGGTTATACATTTAAATAATTATGATTGCCAATCATAGTTAATTATTTATGCATTTGATTAACCGTTATATATTTTTAATAATATTACGAAATTAACACACGTTAGGCAGGGGAATAAAATACCCGAGGAAATTTCGGCCTTTCTTTCATCCTTCTGAACATCAATTTCCACCATCCAGCAACTCCAACAATATATTAGGCTGTGTGTCAGCAAGCCACATGGTGGACAATTGTATTGTTTTTTGGTTGGGCCTTTACATTATAGTAAACCTTCTGTTTTTTTATATCTATATATACATATATACATATATACATATATATATATATATATATATATATATATATATATATATATATATATATATATATACATATATATATACATATATATATATATATATATATATATATATATATATATATATATAAAAGTTGTGTTTCTTTTGAACTTCGCCCCTTTACCGTAAAGGAGAAAAATTAAGAAAAAACAAACCTCCAGGAAAACTAACCTTATAGATGGTACATTTCTTTCTGTTGAAATGGGAAAAAACATTTCAGTGCAGGACAGAGTGTTTTGTTCTGTCAGAAAGTTTTAGCCAATAACAGTAATTTTTGGAGAGTGGCAGTTTATAAAGTGGAAGGTAGGGTAGGAGAGCAGCCGTACCTGCACATCTATTACCTTGTTCATTCCTTCCCCTTCCAACTTCCCGTTATAAGGTACCAGGAACATTCCTTATCATAAACTATCATTTACTTCCTCTCCTTGTACTCTTCCTAATAACTTACATTTCTGCACTTACAGAATTCTTTCGGAGCCCAAAATTCTTTGAATAGTGCAAAGATCTCTCTTCTGGAGAAAGGAATTTAGGCCAATATTTTTTCAGGAGTGGGGAGGGGGATAATTCCTTCTCTTAAAATAATTTCATAATAATACATTATTTATTATTATGAATAATATTGTATTATTACAATTATTATAAAATTATTTGCGTCATCTTAGCGCGGATCTGTTCATACCACTAGTGCTATTAGTAAAGGAATAGGAGCAGTTATTGGTAGATTTGATCATTCGTGAAAAATACAAAATGAAATATCAAAGAGAAGAAATATTAGATTTTAAGTGCCACAAATGGTAGACAGTATCCTAAGTGCAAAATTACTCCATCCTCCGTCACAACGTTTCGCTCTTGGAAACACTACAACGTTTCAGGTCAATGAAAAACGTCTAGTTCCTTCACAACAGTTTATTTCCACGCTGAGCGCTTTCGGTAGCTCTTGCTACCATCCTCAGAACTATAATGAGTTCAGCTTCACTGCTGAGGGCTGACTCTCAGCAGTGAAGCTGAACTCATTATAGTTCTGAGGATGGTAGCAAGAGCTACCGAAAGCGCTCAGCGTGGAAATAAACTGTTGTGAAGGAACTAGACGTTTTTCATTGACCTGAAGATCTTCCTTCTCTGCCAGCAACCTCAAAGTTTTTGAGACTACAACGTTTCTCATTTTTTAAACTTTGTTTTTCTAAAATACTCATTTTACTGTTAAATACAATTAACAACAACAACAACCACTTCAAAGTTAGGCAAACAGGGACAAAACCCCGTTGAAAAGACCAAAACTAACAATTTCCAAATTATAAGCACTTATTTGTCCGATTAACATCCCCCCAATTAAAATGGTTTTAGTGGAGAATTTAGTAAGCTTTCGAATGGTAACATGATTTCCCAACCGTTTTCGAAATATTTCAGAAAATATCTGAAAACCATTCATATATATTAATAAAATTTTGTTTCTAATACTTCCTTACCTCCAAACGCAACCAAAATTTAAACATCTTTGATTAGACGAATGTCATACATCTGGGACAAGTTTCAACTGGATCGATTGTTTCTGAATACCCAAATTCAAAATTGATATCAATGCAATGGAAAATTAGTAGTATAAATGTTTCTCGTAAACGGTAACATACATCGCTATAAAAATGGTTTCATTCATTTCCCTATGTTAGGTAACCTATACAACGAGTACCTGCAAGCATATAAATGAGATAATTTAGACGCAATGATCGTGTTCGCGCGGATGTTGCCCCAAAACCCATGTTCCGGTGAACGGATTCTGCTGGTCAACGAACTTGACCTTTTTTTTTTGTACCAAATTTCATCGAAATTGGACCATTTTTGAGCCTGTGGGAGAGCAAACAGACGTATATATATATATATATATATATATACTAGCAGGCCCGTCAAACGTTGTTTTGCCATATAGCTACATTATTTCTAGTGAATATTTTGGTAGTAAAATACTAATTTCTTACTTGTTATGGGATCTCAGTATTTAATATTTATCCAATATCCGTCTTGTCCCTTCCAGAAAATCAGCAATAGACTCAAGATTATTATTTCGTTCTCGAATCACGATTTCTCGCGTAGATATACGTTCGCCAACCATGATTTCAGCAGCGGCGTCAACGGGTGCATTGAATCTACGAATGAACCCTCCAGGTGCAGTTTTACCAGGATTGATGACAATAGCCTTATCGTCACTTTGTAATTTTTGCATGTGTGATTTGAATAATTTCATCAATTCATCGTACTCATCCAATAGAGCAACCAACTCGCCGACGATGCGTCAGACAAAAGGTGAATTGAGGTTATTGTAGCCACAATGTGTACGCGATTAGCGAGTGCGCTTTCGGAGTCCTCACATCCCAGAAAGTAAATTTGTAAAAATTGATGTGCTTCGTTTGGCATTGACAGAAATGAGCCCACTTTGTGATAAACGTGGCCTTTGATTTTGTTTGTTGGAAAAAATTGTTGACCATTTGCAGCATTATGGAAACATGAATTAATAATCTAGGTTTCACGACAAATGAAAAAGGCCAATCAGGTCTGCCAGTTTCACAATCCTTTATTCAAACAATATTTCGGCTCATGCCATCATCAGGAAATCACTGGAAATAAGATTTCAAAATCTTAGACCATTAATAACAATTTTAAAATAATTTTTAAACAAACATACAACCCACTGTATCCTACTTACCTAATATCACAGCTTAAAAAATATATATCACAAAAATCTCACAATTTTGCTCGTCATTTATTATTACAAACCATAGATAAGGATATATCTTATCCTTATAAAATTGTGAGATTTTTGTGATATATATTTTTTAAGCTGTGATATTAGGTAAGTAGGATACAGTGGGTTGTATGTTTGTTTAAAAATTATTTTAAAATTGTTATTAATGGTCTAAGATTTTGAAATCATATTTCCAGTGATTTCCTGATGATGGCATGAGCCGAAATATTGTTTGAATAAAGGATTGTGAAACTGGGAGACCTGATTGGCCTTTTTCATTTGTTGTGAAACCTAGATAACTTAGGGAGGTCTCAAAGAAGTGGCAGCACTTATCAACTCAATGAATTAATAATGTTCGAATTGTCCGCAGGAACAGGTTAGAGACAGGCTTTTGTAACGAAAAGTAAACCTTTCAATAGTTGAGGTTGGCTCATTTGAATTTACGCATGATGCAATTCGGACACTCCTTGTCCATAAGTTATGGACCATAACACAGGTCCCCACTTTCGGATGAGCGTAACATTCAATATCGGGCTCATACTTGAATGCTAGACGAAAGAATAAATCGGATGTAAATGCTCGATGTACTTGCGGGCGTTGTTGGTTATTTGCTCAACTACGAACCAGCGCGCTTGTCTTTGTTCTAATCGGGTTTTGTTGATTTCGTTCAGCTTCTTCTGCTGCTTCTTCTGATTGTGATTCACGAAATTGCGCCATGCTCACACGCACATCTGCATTATGTTGTTGGATTTTTTCCTCTGTTCTTCGAGGTCTTCAATTTCACACCTTGTACGGGCCAAATTGACGCATTTGTCCATTTATTATTGACACAGAAACTCGTGTATATTTCTCATTATATATTAATCTTTCTGCTATTAAAAAATGTGGCTTGGTGGTAGAAGGTTGAAAATTTAGGGTTGTTAATATTTTTTAATTCCAAATCATAAAAAAAATAAAATAAAACAATTTTGTTCAAAAATAAAAAAATAAATTTTGTGGTGGACCCCCTTATCACTTAGGAGTATGAAAAATAGATAACATCCTATTCTCAGTCCTACCGAATACACACACAAAATTTCATGAAAATCGGTGAAGCCGTTTCGGAGGAGTTTGGCAACAAACACTGTGACACGAGAATTTTATATATATTATATATATACACACACACACACACAGACACACAAATTTGAACCACTGTTATGTTCGTCATCTATGGGATCTGAAAAGTCCTTTTCAGTCGGCACTTCAGGATTGCGTCATGAGGTCAACCTCGTAAGGGGGTTTCCTCCCTATGGAGGGAAGGAGGACCGCGCTAAAATACCACATGTGGAGGAGTTTGATCATTTTTCATAAACATTCCTGTTCGTTATGTATGTATCTTGTTTTGGGGGGGAAAAAGGTTTATTCCATTATTATTATTTACTCATTCATTCAGCACTCTTTAAATATCTAATGCTCTAAACCTGTAGCTATTACTAATTATTTATTACTTTTATGGGCTGAAACTGCCGTGTCATTGTATTTTACTTTCATGGTAATTATTACTTAGTCATTTCTATATTTATATGTGTTTCACATTCCCCTGAAGAGGTACCAAAAGAGTGTTTTGGACAATCTTAAATCAAGCAATTACGACCTATTCCCTTCAATTACCTCGATTATTGCGTGGCGTAGTTTCTTGTTCATAATTATCCAAATTTGACTTAGAAACGTAGAAGTAACCAACGCCAAGAGCATAGAAGCGTAGAAGTAACCAACGCCAAGAGCATAGAAGCGTAGAAGTAACCAACGCCAAGAGCGTAGAAGTAACCAACGCCAAGAGCATAGAAACGTAGAAGTAACCAACGCCAAGAGCATAGAAACGTAGAAGTAACCAACGCCAAGAGCATAGAAGCGTAGAAGTAACCAACGCCAAGAGCGTAGAAGTAACCAACGCCAAGAGCATAGAAGCGTAGAAGTAACCAATGCCAAGAGCGTAGAAGTAACCAACGCCAAGAGCGTAGAAGTAACCAACGCCAAGAGCATAGAAGCGTAGAAGTAACCAACGCCAAGAGCATAGAAGCGTAGAAGTAACCAACGCCAAGAGCATAGAAGCGTAGAAGTAACCAACGCCAAGAGCGGCTGACTTTCAACCAGATCATTTATTCAACAATTACAAGGTCAACAAATAGATAATTCTTCTTTGTCCTATCAGACAAGATTACCGTGAAATATTTCTGGATTAATTGGAGATGCGGGCGACAAGTGGAATTGGTCCTGTGATAGATGGAATGACACCCGTGCTAGGAGTGTTTGTGAGATACCCAGTCCTTCGGGATAGCAGGTGGCCATCCTCTCATGGAATCAGGACCCAAGGGATGCTAGGAAATAGATAGTAAAGCTATCACCATCGATGACTAAGCCCTCCCACACTATCCATCAGGCTTTTTTATCACTCCCGAACCACTCAAGTCTGATATATGGTGCTCTGCATATTTTCATTAAATGTAAATTGGACCCTTCTCTCCCTTTGGCGATTACATCTAATATTAACTTCCATTTTTATAATTTGCATACATATATAATCATGCTGATCGTATGGCGAAAGCAACTCCAAAAGATCACAACTCACAAAAAATAATAAAATTTCCAAATACCACTTAAAACGTATACAGAACATCCACGGCACAGTGGCAGCAAAAATAGGACACCTGTTTTAAAGATTGTTATTTATAAGAAAAAATATATAAAACACACTCAACTATTACAATAATATGTCCGACTCGCCGGAACTAAGTCATCTTAGCGCGTTTCCCTATTATATATATAAATTTGAACCACCGTTATTTTCCTGATCTATGGGTACTGAAACGTGAAATTTTCTAGTTGGAAATTCCGGATTGCATCGTGAGGTCAACCTCATAAGCTGGGTTCCTCCCTATGGAGGGAGGAAGGAACCACGCTAAAACATACAAACATTTTTTTACAAAACACAAATACTAACAGGTATTTGGGTACCTATTTCTATTACAGGTATTTATTTCCTTAGCTTCCCAATTAAAACACAAGCCCTTATGACACACTGAGAACCGAGAATACGCCACACTAAATATAATTTATGTTTTCAGTGTTTCACCAACTGGGCTATTGGCGCCGGGTTATCTACAGGAGCCAAACAAATTGGAAAGTTCATTTTGTACATCCTGCTTACATAGTAAAAACAAATATAAGTCACGAAATAAGTGAAAATCTCTTGGGGCAATGTTTGGGGAGTAAGCAGGATGCGGCAAAAGTGCTCAAATAAATTCAATAATTTTTTGTAGCGTTGTTCGAGCCATAAGTTGTCAGTATTATCACGATAACACTTTGCTGGCATCCTCCTTTCGCGAGCGGTTTTTAATCCATGAGATAAACCCATCCTTTCTGACAAATGCACTGTTAATTTTGGCTCTGACTCCACAAGATTTTTAAGAAATTCGTTATTAAAATTAAACTGGACATAATAAATGTTGCTTTCCAAAAAAAAAAAAAAAAAAAATGTTAACACATTTCGAGGCAGTCTGGATATTGATAGTATGTTTACCATTAACATTTATAGCTCCAAATCAGGCAGATTCGCTATACGAAAAGAAAACTGTAACACATCACGTTCGGATTTATTATAAATGTTCATTTTCTGCGGGTACTACTATGCGTCCAATTTTTACAAAAATTGACGACAGACTGATTAATTCATTTTTCGGTAAGTGTCGAATGGTTCGACATCTTTTTGCTCCAGTAGTGAGTCGTTGTAAATCCCATGCAGGCTTTTAATGCGCACGAACTTATTGACTGACCAAATACAACCTCTTCTGATTACGATCGAGCTTTAGAGATCTCTTTTATGCCCAAGATGAACGATAAACAATTTAAACAATTAGTAAGAGAATTAATATTAGACGAAGACTGAAGCATGGCTTTGACATGTCACCTGCAGTACAGCCGCTCCTGTGCCCCTGTTCGAGATGGGACCGAAACGCTAATTAAGATCGTTTGACATGATTATGGAGGTTCCTTTGAGGTTGCTCTACCCCTCAGATTGAGCTTTAGTGCACCTAACCACGTGCCAATTCTCAAGTCGGCGAAGCTCTAACTTGAACGCCTTCAAATAATAAAACCTTTATTAAGTCTTAGGCGTTCTATGGAACTAATACTCTCATGTGCTGGAATTCTGTCAAACATAATTGAAATCATTATGCTTTCATATGAACCTTCACCAGATGCCTTCACGCTTTAACACTCACGGCAACCGGGCCTCCTAATATAAATTTTAAATAAAGAAAAATAAATAAGTATACATATGGAACCTTTTTATGTTTTACCTTCTTGACTGTGAATAATATGATAGTTAAGCCCATATGCCCTTCTAATAAGCTGATAATGATAACTAATTTATTTATTTATATTTTAATGTCAATTTATACATAACAGAGATATTGAGGACGGGTTGTATACAAGTTATTACCCTTTTTTAGCTAAAAAAAAAAAACACCAACCCTAGTGGGAAGCGGACCCGCAACCTTAAGCCTTCGGCTCTCCTAATAATAATTATATATATTCTAGTCAAAACATTTATTTTACGAGATGAAAAACACTTTGAAGTAATATGTTAAATATTTGAATTATTTGCTTTTTCAAAGATAAATCAACAATTGTATCTAGTTTAATATAATTAGGTTTACTTTTTTCTCCCCTTTAATGCGAATCTGATGTGCAATTCATTGAAAATTCAATCTTCAGGCGCTCAACTTTAAAGCGGGAAATCAATCAATTTTGACACTGATGACTTGCCGACCACAGGCACGTGGGAATTGATGTTCAGAGAGGGTTTCCACAAATTTCATTACTTGAAAACTCTGTTCTCCCTCAATGACAGCGCAAAACTACATTCCAGCCATGTTTAAAACCACGTAATTATGAGCTGTTAGCCCTTCACCAATGCGTTTAGCTATTGAGGTAGCACTAAAAAAATAATTGTTTAATAATGTCTTCAAATCCTCTTAAAAATTTATATATATATATATATATATATATATATATATATATATATATATATTATTTTTTATCCTAGGAGGCATGGGGTCATTAAAGCAGTCTTCCTTTATTACACCACTTTATTTATTGGGCCCGACATGTTTCGTGCATCTTTTCTTCGCACCTCTTCAGGGGCACTTCTACAACAAAAAATAATTTTTTGCACATCCACACAAACCTTTTTTTTTTTTTCTACTATATTAAAACTATCAATACGATCTTTGAACTGTTCCACAAAAGGCATTAAAACATTATCATGCTCATTAAATGTTACTTCTACCCTAAATATTGCAATAATTATAGCTAAATTACATATTTTTATAAAAGGTGTTGAGTCCTACCTTGCAAGGATAGTTTTAATATAGTAGAAAAAAAAAGGTTTGTGTGGATGTGCAAAAAATTATTTTTTGTTGTAGAAGTGCCCCTGAAGAGGTGCGAAGAAAAGATGCACGAAACATGTCGGGCCCAATAAATAAAGTGGTGTAATAAAGGAAGACTGCTTTAATGACCCCATGCCTCCTAGGATAAAAAATAATTTTGATATTTTGGGTCATCTATAAGAATAAATAATATATATATATATATATATATATATATATATATATATATATATATATATATGTATTCATAAATCAATTTTAACAAAGATCATTTTCCCTATCTAGTAGGTGGGATCGATGAGGTTTGAAGACGTTTTTACAAAATTCTTTTATGAGTGCAACCTCAACAGCTACATTCCTTCGGAAAGTGCTAAAGTGAGCCATTGATAACCACTCCTTTACCCTTGCGAGACGGCAACCCGTATAACCTTAGATGCCCGTGGAGCGGAGTCCTTATCACCCTCCTGGTTCCACGGGACGGCATTAAAATATCTGAGCCTCAACTACTCGTCTCTTCTCATTTCTGCTAATACGCTTTCGTTATTTCACGAAATTGGCTTTCAGGCCTGCCCGTTGTCACGAAAGTGGCTATCAGTCCATTAAGGGTTAATCTGGCGTTCTATAAGTCGTCTTTGTACGACAGAAATCTAATAAAATGATTTTTAAGTAATTTGTAACCGCACGTTTCATGAAGTGTTTAAAATGCTCCCTGAAATTTTGCTACATTGTACCTCTTGGATTGATAAGAAGGTATATATGTGTTGACTAGACTTACCGTGGAACACCAGATACTGCGATTCAAATAGGGGGAAAGGTTCAAAAGAAGATTTCCCAAAAATAGAGTTTTATTCAGAAGCCATCTATTTTTAATGTAAAATTAAGACAATTTGACAATGAATAATAAATAAGGCAGACACTTTTAAGGGGATAACATGAATAAAACAAAAACGAAATTGTTTTTATTCTAATATTAAATGAGAGTTTTATTCACGGTGCCATTTTAACCGGGACAGCTGTACAAGATCATGTGAGCAAGAACCAATGAGAGCACAGAGAACAACCACAACTGCGCGGTGCTCTCTTACACTCTTTCGGTTACACGCAGTATATTGCAGTCTATCATAGGCAACATTTATTTTCATGTTTCCTGATAATTAAACCTCACAAAAGTGTCTGCCCTTTTGTAATTATTTTCAATTATATTAATTGAAGACGCTGTTTAAATCGCAGCGTGAATAAAGCACTTCATTTAATATTAAAAATAAAAACTAGGTACTTTGGTATTCATTTTATTTACATATTAGCACCGCCTAAAAGTGTCTGCCTTATTTATTATTCATTGTAAAATTGCATTAACTTGCAATTTTGTTTACATTAATAATCGTTCCCTTCTGAATAAAACACTATTTTTGGGCAATATTTTTTTGAACCTTTCCCCTATGCTCCCTGGTGTTCCACGGTAAGTCTAGCCAACACATATTAACCTTCTTATCTACCCAAGAGGTGCATTAAGAGCAAAATTTCAAGGCGCATAAAACACTTCATGAAAAGTTCGTTACCAGCTCTCCGACATCTTAGACTAATTTTCAATTTTCTAACCTTAATGATTGGAAACTTCACCCGTTTTACACTCGAGAGCGTAGACAATTAAGCTACCGCGCTTCGTATGTCAAAAGGGTTAGTTAATTCAACCAATGGAGTCCAATCTAGAGCCTTATATGACCAAAACATTGTGTGATTTCAGATAAATATGAGGCTGTGTCGACTGTCAGAAACATCGGCTCCATTAGATAACTTAACTTGCCACGGGTTGAGATGAAGCCCGCTAGAGTAATTGGAAAAGCAACTTAGCGCAAAACGGGAAAATCTGGGTTCAACCCCAAGCGGGCGAGCTAATTTTAAGCAATTAATAATAAAAAATCTAATCACTGACGGCGTATTATAATGCTGTTTAATATTATCTCAAAAATCATAGGAAGCAAATAGACAAACCTAGATACCCTGAAGAATAAACAGCCTAAAATAAATGACAATGCAATTAGACGGTGTTACAAAATCAGACCAGCCTTTAAATATCTTGTAACGATGCCAAGAGCAGTCCTTGGAAGGAATACTTGTTCCGCAGAAGCACAAGCAATTATCACTGGTGATGGCAAAAGGACTAGATTCGCTCCCTGATAAGATTGTTGGTCCTTATCAGAAGACACAGCCTGCCAAGAGCAGAAACATCTTCAAAGGCCTGCATAATCGTGTCAGAGGATCTTAATTAGATCTTTTCAACACTATATTTAGTAGTTATCCGCGGTTTTGCAAGAGGCACCCTACCCGAAGGACACTTGTTGTATTGTCGGAGAATATCTAAAACTAAGGGTATAGTTCATAAACAAACACTACTGTTTCAAATAACAATGGTGTTATCACTATTTCATAGTGTTAAATAATATTGTTTCTTCAAATATTATTCTTACAGAGCCTAAAATATTATATGGACACGTCCTCATGTTGTAAAAACTCTGATCAATAAATAATGGCATTGGCACAAGAAAAACCTTTTTTTCGAGACAAATATTAATTTAAAGCTTTTTTTTTTTATTGCAGGACTCAATTTTTTAAATGTTAGAGGTTTTAATAAATTTTAGAGTAAATGTTTTTTGTCTTCAAAGGAGGGAGTATAGTGTAGATGTGAGGGCTACCTGGCGATTAAGTCAAGTAAGTTATGTGATAGTTCCAAGTTGTCTCTGAGTCTACAGTCTATAAGTATGTATTTCACTGTAAGATTCTCGTTGCAATGTCTGCATCTTGGTCTGTTTGTATTTTGCACGAGATAACCGTGAGATAGTAAGCAGTGTCAAATTCTAAACCTGGTTAATAGTTCTTGTTCCCGTCTTGTGAGGTTTTCATTCAACCAGGCTCTTTTCGTGTTTTTAATCTGCCTTAACTTGTTTTCAGATTTAGTCCATTCTGTCATCCAGTATGATGCTTTGTACTACGGTACTCAAATCTGATGAAGTTATGGTTTCTGCGTCTGTTCGTCGTCTTATAAATCGTGGTAAAATGCCAATTTTCCATACTTTCGTTTAGCCAGTGATGAAATGCTAAACTATTAGTACACTGATGAACAGTATGTTAATCTTGGTTCAACAAGAGTAGGATGGAGATAGTTCCCTCGTGTCGAACAGAGATTGCGGTTAAACTAAAGGCATCGATTTGCATTGTCTGACAAGCAACATATGATGTGTAATCAGTATTACCTATCCTGATTACAGTCTAACCTGCGCAGTACGTTGTCTTTAATTGTGAAACCTCACTTATTGGTTACGACCTAACCTTCCGTCCCTTACCAATAATAAGAAAACTTGCTTGAATGACCAACCTTAAAATGAATGTTCTTCCTTCCTAAGCTGTAGAAGAAATCCCTAAGATACGACCAACTCCCTCGCAAAAAAAGAAAGAACAACAAGAAAGGAAGTGAAAGGACTTTAGCACTCTCTGAAAATCTGAGCCTCCTTTCTAGAGAAGATTCGCTCCTTGAAACCAATTTCCCTTCAGAAAAGCCCTAGCTCTTCTCATTCGCATCAACTCTCTTTTCCTTAACATATTATTCTTTTACTACCACCTTGAATAGGAATTATTTTTCCTTTGAGGAAAATGCAAAGAAAATGTACCTTCCCGAGGGTTTATTTACTCAAGAAAGCTAACACCCTTGTTCAAAGCGCAAATTTGGAGTATCGCAATAAATGTCTGTAACGACACAGTTAGATTAAAATTTTAAAGATATTATTCAGTTATAATAAAAAAAAACAAAAAAAAAAAAAAAAAAAAAAAACAGTCCCTTAACAGGCCACAGCAGCGGTATCTGATTCTTGACCATACGGCACACTCTGCCCCCATTTTCAGGTACCCATTAATAAATTAATTATTTATTTTAGGAGCTTCGTAACGCAGACGACTGGCTCCATGAAATGTTATAAATTAATTAAAGGGGACTCCAAATCCAACCCTCGAACGACGGCACTAGATCATAAAATCTTTAGTACGCGCTCGGGTTTTGAACCTGAGTCCTCCAGTTCATTAGTCTAGTACCTCTACCACTTAGCTAAGCTCACCCCCCGTATTCAGTTATAAAATGATTTAACGAAATTTAATAAGTATTCATCTAAACATGTACCATTATATATATATATATATATATATATATATATAAATATATAAATTTGTCTAATCTCACTCTACTGTCTTTAAATATGTTCCGATTGTGATGAAATTTGTCCCAAAAGTTCTTTGAGTAAAACGAATGGTCAAGTTCGTTAATCGAAAGACATTCGGACAAAATAATCGCAGCGTTCTATTTTTACTTTAAAAGAATATGAGATACATTTATTAAAGAGGTGCAGAATTAAACGAAACCTCTTCCAAGGCGAAATCTTTAAGTGATCTTTTGGGAACTTTAAGAAAACAAGAATTTCAGTTTCGGGTGTTTAAAACCCATGGATGGATTCATTTTGGGTATTTAGTATTCGTATCTGGGAGGTGACTTCCATTGGATGGTAACTTCGGTAGGAGCACCTTCGTCGGATAATGCGAGGCTTGAAGTTTCGGAAGTGTTTTATTTATGAAATGAGCAATATTATTTGTTTGTAAATCTTGAAACGTTGTATTACTGAGATCCAAAAAGTCAATGGCCAATTGTACAAAAGACATTAGACAAAGGCGAAAAAAAAAGAGTAATATTTTACTTTTTAAAAGAACCACCCTTTCCGAAAGGAGGGGCGGATGCATTAATAAATCGAAGCCAGACGTGACCTGAAATGGAAGAAGGCCGATCAAATATCCAATAACTCACGTCCCTTTATTTCCTTCACTATATAATTCATTGTTTACAATCTTCCATCCACTGTGTCTGCTGCTTTATCTCCATTATTTCCAAGCGGCCAATATTAGCAGATCCACTTGGCACAATGGATTATAAAGAGATAGAGCCACTTCCAATCCGCGAAATCAATTCAAAACTAGGAGTAACACGGTAGTATAGGTTGAAGTCAAAATTGGTTCTTTGTTTTAGATTGATAGGTAATGTTATTCATTGTCATTGATCAATTTTAATGAAATAGAGGACTGATAAGATTATACAATCTTACACACACACACACACACGCGCACGCGCACGCGCACGCACACACACACACACACACACACACACACACACGCACACACACACACACACACACACACACACACACACACTCTTATAACCAGTCATCTGTTTGATTTATTTATGTTCTTTTAACCACCTCAACCCCCGCAATCGCTTTCGAGAACCGAAAGCGTTTGCATCACTCTTTGGGGTAAGGAATGGACCTTCGTAATTTATTCCTTAAAATAGACAAAATATAGACAAGGCAATATGATTGCTGTTTGTTTATAGAAGTAAAAAAAAATGGGGAGTGGCTCATGTGGTAAAAAACTCGGCCTACTTGACCTGAGAATTAAGTCAACGCACTAAAATATTATTTTTTATCTTTTATACCGTCATTCGGACGTCAGATCGTTTGAACGGTGAATGCCCACGTAGGAATAAAGGGAAAAATCGTATGGACATAGCTGCGAACAGTCATACCTCGATGGCTTTCGTGTCGGACTCATACGCAGGAAATGTGAGTTCGGGTCCCGCTGATGGCAAGCTCAGTTTTCAGCGATGGGCTCAGTGAAAAAATCCTAACTGCACCACGAATGTTTAGAATGGGCGGAAGCAGATAACACGAGGCCAATGGACAGAGGAGCAGAAGCGCTTGAAAAAAAAATATGGAAAAACTATTCGGTGTGTCTGGACATGTTCTTTTACGTATACGCCTCCTTCGGGCTGGAAGTGTTTTTTTTTAATTTTTTTTAAGGCGCATCAACTTCTGTGTATTTAGCGCCGACATCCCTCATTTTCTCAATGAGCCGTGTCATGAGAATATTCCTGCCTCCGTTGGGACTCGAACCAACCATCTCCCGCATGAGAATCTAAGGCGTTAGCCACTAGACCAGAGTAGTCGTGCTTTTGCTGTTCGCACCTTTAATCCAGTGTGATTCAAGAGAGCAGAGCTACTACAACTGCTGTTGGTTATCTAATATTGGTTACCAATTCTCACTTCTCCACTAAAATCCATAAACCTTTTTCCTTACCTCTGCAAGAGCTCCTGGGTTTCAAGTGTTGTTGACTCGGATAAGAGGTGTAGGCTCTTCACTTACATATTCACTTGGAATATTTCAAAATTTGTATTTACCTACTCCCTCAGCTTCCATGAGAGAAGAGGACAAAATATCGTCATCCAATAATTTATTATTTTATAAATTACTGCTAAAGAATTCGTTATTTATCATAGCAGTTTCTCAATAGGATACAGCAATGTTTCCTAACCTTTTTTGGTCCGTGCACCACTGGGCTATAAGCCACGCTAAATTGTACCTTTTCGTAAAAATGTCTGTATTTCGTTAAATATAAATTCTTGCCCTGTGTTATTTTATTTATACTGCAACTAGGGTGGACATCTATTTTCGCCGCATAATTTGACAAATTAAACTGGAATACACCTAAACGTCTTTCGGAATTATAAACTCACAAGAACATATAAATATTTATATGATTATTTAGAGTTTCATATTTATCTTCTATTTTTTCATATTTCGTTTAATGTATTTTCTTCTCGCAATCGCATTGTTTTATATAATAAATTTCATAATATCCTTGTGCCTTGATTCGAAGAACATAATTTTTTTCATCCATCCAGATATATTTTTCCCACCATCCAGCAATTCCTACAATCATTTTTGTAAATTTGGTTCAAAATACGCTAGAAATACCCTTAAGTCTACATGCACATTTATATTATATTTATGATATTAATACAGCTATCTCCAGATATTACATATTATAAAAAAAGTCATTAAAATCATAGACAACAATCTGCTGAAGCAGAATTTGATTCCAGCGAAATACAACGTAAAAAAAAAATCAACCACTGGAGAAAGCCGTATTAATAACAAAAATATTCCAACGAAAAGAAACCTCAAGAAAAATGCATAAAAATATAAAAACTTCAGTACTAGTAAAGTGAAAGATAATTTAAGAGCTTTCTCAGGTAGTCGTTGATATTCTTAATCTAGGTTTTTCGACCGTAAACAACTTTTTTATGACGATTTTTTTTAATTAGGAAAAATAAATTTCTACGATATGTCATGATATGTTCATATTTTTTTTTTTATATTTGCCATTTTTGATAATTTTTTGTGTAGCGCCAGCCAGCAACACGCTTAACACCTCAGATTTTAAATGTCATCATCATTAATGGTTACGATTTAATCAAGGTAATTTGGAATTAACTAATCTAATTAGTAATTATGAAGTGCAAAGTAAACATTCCAAAAGCTCTTTTGATACACAAATCTTGTGTTATGGAGCGTAAGAGGATGTTTTAAAGGATCTGGTTTTATATTTAACCAAGTTATTTGAGAAATACTGGCAGGAAATCGACGTTTCATTAGCCGTAGAAAAAAAAAATAATAAATAATAATAACGTCAAACAAAATTGGACACAAAAGACAAAACGATTAAATCCGTTGAAAATAAAATGACAGATGACTTAAAATTTCTACCCGAACACTTTTTTTCTGATATAAGTCGAAATATACGCAAAGAAAATCGTAGCAGTTCCACAGATCCTTGTTAGATTTTTAATATGTATATTTACGTGGAGAACGGAATGAAAACACGTACATTATTCCGAAATTAGGAAAACTATACTCGGGTTTCGGGCATTCAAAAAAAAAAAAAAAAAAAAAAAAAAAAAAAAAAAAAAAAAAAAAATCGAGTTGAACTGGTTTTACTCATGTTTGAAATTAATCAATATGTGTATATATATTTTTTTTGACTGATATAGTTTTAACTTCTATCTCCAGCGGCGGGTTTCTTCT